>JARJDW010023863.1:0-16317 GCA_030264715.1 Adinopsis sp. GC000173 | reverse complement strand
ATGATAAAACCGCTATTCACTATTTTGTAGCAAATCGTTAAAATAAATTGAACTAAGTTTTATACCTAATATATTATACATAATATATTCATAATTATTTTCTTGTCCTTATTCTATATAAGTGGTTCCTAACCTGAAAAACAAGTACCCTTGGGGATATACAATAGATTGTTTAGGGATTCAGAAATAATTAATAAGGGTTGACAAAAAAAATTATGATCATCAACTTAAAAGTTAACATTGTATAGGGGCACTAAACTAGAAAAATCACATGTCAGAAGGTACGCTAATAAAAAAACTAACTCTTGAAGGGGCTTCGGGCAAGAGCTCCGAAACACTTGACATGTAACTTAGTCATTACGTGGCAAATTTATACTCTAAATATAAAGCTTCAAGAAAAGATTTTTTGGTAAATTTAGACACAATCGTTGGGAAAAATAAAGATCAGTAAAAGAAAACCGAAAGAAAATACAGTACAAATCTGTAGAATACTTTTAAAGACGACAAATTTTACACCTCTTCCCTGATTTTGTTTTATTTGGCTCAGTACTCATCAAAGATTATAAATTTGTTCTCGTTTCTAACAATTTGTGAAGCCATAGTAATTAAAAAGTAACCCTTAATTGCAGTTTTCTTTGTAACTGTTCCTTGTAAATTTAGTTTTTATAAATTACTTAAGATATAAGGCTCCATAAACTAATAGCGCCTTAGGTACTTTCAGGCTAAATCCTCTTCTGAACAAAGGGCCTCGCAAGGATCCGCTGCCCTGAGCCTCGCAATGGCTAGGGCCGTCACTGCTTAGTAGCTTCACTAGGTGCATTCATTTCTAGGGAAAAATTGCTCAAACGGCGATATGCTGAAGATGAAAGATGTAACTAGACGGGCGTTTTACAACCGGCAGCAGGTTTGTAAGAAAAGGATTTCTTTTCTGGGATCAATTTCTAATATATAAGTAGCGAACTTTCAGTTTTAGTTCTTCTCCAAAGCACTATCTATTTTGTTTATATCTCTTTTACAATAAACGGAAAGCGTAATAAATGCAATCTGTAATGAAAAGCAGCTAAAAGTGCGTGAGAATTTGGCGGAAAAGTGTGTAAAATTGAGGGTAAAAGAGCGGAAAATATGTTAATTTGCATATGTGTACAAAAATCAGCGAAAATGTTTCAACAAACTGTTGTATTGTATAATTTCTATTTTGTGACTTTTTTTAAGCAACCTACTAGTTTTCGATAAAAATTGCATATTTTCCAATAATATTGTTAATTTTACATTGACGGTTGTCCATTTCCCATTTTAATAGAATTATTCGCGCGGAACTTGCTTGCTAGACGCGACGTAGATGTAACAGCGCTCGCCTGCCACCGTATCTACAATATACAGCAACGAACATAAAGTATTGCTATCCGGCATGTTCGCCTGATACCAAACGTGAGAATTCTTCCTCGCAATGTTGTGCATCGTGCATTCAGTTCAGCCATCGCATCGACCGAATTACATACCCACCAACAATAATTTCCGCTTATCAATACGTAATTGCGTGTCCTACTAGTCGGCCGGTCGACCGGGAACTAAAACTGGATGACTCACCGGACTGCGCGTTGTTAGTAATTGCGTCGCGTTGCGCGCTATCGACCCGTCCGTCCGTCGATGTCGATGTTCATGTCGCGATGCAAAACGCGCTACGCGGCAGGTGGCGCAGCGCACTGCAGCGCACACCATCATCACGCACGCGTCATACGTCGGGCGTGACAGCAACGACGACGACGTGTGCCATCTTGTTTAGTGCACATACTAATAATGCCGCAAGTGCGTTTTAGCGACGCCGACGATGAGCGACTGATTGAGCTGATCAGCAATCATGCCTTCCTGTGGGACACGAACGATCCGAACTATAAGAATGCGGCGAAGAAGGTCGGTACGTGGACGAAGATCGGTCGCGTCGTTAATAAGTCACGTGAGTTCTAGTTGGTGTCGAGTGTATAGTGTAGTAAAGCGGAGGTAGGCAACCTCCGGCCTGCGTTCCATTTGCGACCCTCTGACACCGCGCAATCATTTAGATTTTGTAAAGCATGATGTTCCCTACTTTTATGTTACTTGATGAATTTCATATCGGTGTTGTTGCAATAAATAGTTTGTATAGAGATATGAAAAAATTGGAGATTTTTCAAATAGATTTGTACATTTTAGTGCGTTTTTTCATTAAAATTTCTCAAAGTAACGCTCTCTGTAACAAAAATTTTAAGATTTTATGAATACTTTTCATAAAAATTTCCGAAATGTATGTTATTTTCAACTAAATATTCTCCTGCGCGTAAAATTACGTCAAAAGTTTGGCCCGCGATATAGAAAAGGTTGCCTACGCGCCTGTAGAAAAAGATGGTTTGAAAGATTTGTTTCAGCATTTCTTTTTCGTTCCTTGTTTGCATTATATTTTTTACGTTTTTGTTGCATTTTCATATTTTTAGACAATTTTCATTTTTACTTTGATTTGTTTGTATTTTTTTTGTTACTTTAGGCAATTAAAAATGTTTTTTTCTTCTTTTCTTTTCCAGTTTTAGATATTTTGCCGTGCTTTTCTTTCGTAATTTTTTGCTTTCGTACACATTTTTTCAAATGATTTGTGTACTTTCCGTTTGTTTTTTTTGCTTTCCTTGTCGGCTTGTATTTCCTTTACGTTTTCCAACGTGTTTTTGCCTCTTTTGCCTTAATTTTGTATTTTTTACATTTCTTGATACTTTTTTTCGTCCTCTTTACAATTTTTTGCTCATATCCTTCCATTTTTGCGATTTTTACATCTTTTCTCCATTTGTTATTGCATTTCTCACTCGTTTTTCTTAAAATTTCTGTTTATTGCATTCTTCGCTTTTTTTTGCCTTAATTCCAACTCCCCCAACTTCCTAATTTTTGGTTTTATGTTATTTCACATGTCTTACTCTTCTGTTGCGTTTGTTTTTATGTCTTTTTACCATTTTCATTTTTTTGCTACTTTTTAATGCTTTTCTTTCACTCAAGTTTTAAAAAATTGAAAATGTAGAAAAGAAAGTCAAAGATAAAAAGAAAAACACGAAAAATACATAAACCCGAAATATAAAAATTTGTATCAAATAGAAATTTAATTTATCTCTCTTCTTCCTAGGCGTCGACTGCCAGAAGCGCTGGAAATCTATTCGCGACCACTACAAACGCCAACGGCGCGAAGAATGCACAGGCATGGAATCGGCCGTAAAGAAAAAACGTGCTTTATACTGGGACAGCTTGAACTTTCTCGACTCCATCGACACGGAGGACACCGCCACCACATTGATCCCGAAGGTGGAACTGCGTGAAGCCACACCGGAAATGGAAGTGCCCATCGTCGAATCACCACCGGAGCCGGCGTCCCAACATCATACGATAAAGAAGATGATGCAACAACAATATAAGCCCCAGCAATGTGAAGACGATGAGGTGGATCTGCTGTTTAGAACCATGGCGATGACGGTGAAGAAGTTTCGACCCGAACTCATTGCGCAGACAAAGTTAAAGCTGTTTCAGATCGTCACCGAGATGGAGATGTTGAATCATCAGACATGAATTATCATAAGTTTATTTATATATTTATTTCTTTGAATAAGGTATTGGCTACAAATAAAATTAGGGTGTGATAATTGAATGTGAATTTTATTGTATCCTATCGCTAAGTTTTTGTGACACGCGATATACGTACGTGGCTTAAAATAACAAAAATTCGTTGCGATTTTATAGAAATCGTGTAGAACACAGAGAAAATTGTTGTTTTTCAAGCTATATTTTATGAGTTTTTGTCTAAATTGTCTAAAGGAAAGTGCAATTTTGCAATTTATTGTGGAAAATATAAAAAATCGTTTGGAGAACGGTAGAAAATGAAATCAAAATTGTTGAAATTGAACGTTTTATGTTTTTCGTTGAATTTTCCATCAATTTTCAATAAATTTTCCTTAAATTTGCACATTGGGACAGCAAGTGTTGGCCTAATGTTAACCAATATTGACCAACCATCCTCCCAACATGCATTTGCTACTAAATTTTTAGTGGCATAATAAATAAACAGCAAATAATAGCAGCCAACGTTGACGCAATATTAACCGAACTATCTCCTAACATTTATTTTAGTGCAATCACAAAATAATGACGGCAAACGTTGAACCAGGTAGATAGCCAACATTTGCCTAACACTATTAATCTCTCAATTATTCTTCATCTCTTGCAGGACCGTTAAAAAGGAAAACGCCGTCTTATACACCTACAAGTTTAAATTAGATCAATTCATTAAGAAAAAAAACCCCTTAAGTAAACAGAATACTAGGGCGGTCTGAAAAGTTTCAAATTTCCACATTTTATCTATGTGTTTTGCATTTCTTTTTGTTTTTTTTTTGTTTTCTACGCTTTTTCACACCATTTCCATAATTTTGTTCAAGTTTTCATACATTTATTAATGTTTTCGCGTTATATCCTATTTCTTTTGCGTTTTCTGTCTTAATGTCGTTTTCGTTCACTTAGTTTTGTAATCTTTGCATTTTTGTGTCATTTTCTTACTTGTCTGCGCGGTATTCTTTACTTTTCGTTTCTTTTTCACATTTTTACTCTTTCTTTGTGCTTTTTGTTCTCTTTTGCGTTTCTTTGTGTTTTTTGTTTCTCTCCTCTTGCTCTTTTTGCGTTGATTGAAATCAAATGCAGAAAAGACGCAAAAGCATGAAAAAGAACAAATAAACAGAAAAAAATAAGTAAAAACATAAAAAATAAAGAAAATAACATAAAAATGTAAAAAATAAGCGAAAAAGTCGTAGCAAAATATTGAAAAGAAAAAAAAACGGAGGAATCTAGATATTGAAACTTTTCAGATATCGCTATTCGTACGTTAATGAAGGTGATGCGATTGATCATTAGCATGCCGCCAGCGCGCATGGTGTACACCTTCTGCGTGCGGATAAGCAGCAACAGGAGGCTCTTCTGCATCGGTAAGTTGCATTTTTGCCAGTTACTCAAGTAAATGGTGGTGGACATGTCTTCAATCTAGGGGAAGCAAATGAATTAAAAATGATAAAGAAGCAAAAAAAAAGGGGATACGGACAACTGTTGATATTTCGTTGGCCGGAAAACAGAAGAAGGCGAATTGTAGGATAATCACCATTACCATTACGATGCTGGCTACTTTTTCTCCGAAGACCGTATTTCTGAAAAAGACAAGAAAATTAATGATTAATTTTTTAAGATTTTTAACTATTTTGGTTCTTTTTGTACAACATTTTACTTCTGGTTTCGGTGTTTTTTATTTTATTTTTTCGCGAGTTTTGCATAAATAACGAAAAAGAAAAATGTGCCAAAAGGACACAAACAAGATAAAAAATATTAATAGTGATACGCCAACATATTGCAAACAAATAAGCAACATTGGCCCAACGCAATTCTAGACTATAAAACGACCTATATAACCAACGTTAGGTCGATTTTAAGCCAATATTGTCTTTAAAAAATTTGCGACTCTTCTGCAACGTTCTAATGGTCAGAAAACTGAGATTGGGCCAAAAATATAATCAACACTGGCCTAACTAAAGCTAATCTAGACTTTAAAAAAGTTTGTACTATATTACTCCACCATAAAACCAACCAACATTGACCAAACCTATCTCGAATTACTTACGTGTCAATGAAAACGTAGATTCCCATACACGACGACATCAGTGTGGTCAAATACTCACCGAGCAGTGAGATCGCAAACAATCGTTGAAAATCATCCATATATCTGTAAAGTAAATCATTCATTTCCATCTTGAGATTTAAAATTCGGGTGGGACTGAAAATTATGCGTATTTTTGCTTGCACACATAAAACAAAATAAAAAAATGAAATATTCCAAAAAAAGAGAAAAAAAAAATAGAAAACAAATTGCAAAAAAAAAGAAAAAAGCACGAAAAACGTAGAAATTACTTAAAAGGTGGAAAAAAAGAGCGAAACGCAGACAGAGTACCCTTTAAAGAAGGAGAAAAAATGCAAAAATACGAAAAGAGTAAAAAAATACAAAAAAACAGTGAAACAGTGAAAAACAGACAAAATCAAGAAGAAAAAGTAAAAAACGCCAAGAATTATGTCAAGACTTTTCATTTCATCCCTGTATAATACGCCAACATTGGCTCAACTAGAATACATCGCCAATGTTGGCTCTACTATAGCATTTTTACCTGATAATGAAAACATGATGTTTCACACACCGCTTCAGCTCCTCATAATCTACCTCCTCAATCGCTTTCCCCATCCGATAAGCGAGTATTTTAAACTGCACGATGCACCCCAACGCCATTGAAAGAAAGATCCCGTTTATCGCGACCATCATTGATATGATAAAAAAGATGACTATCCATTGGATCACAGTTACTATTGCGAAGTTGTACTTTATCTTGGGCAGATACATTTCGGTGATGAGTTCGTGGACGACTAGCGGCTTCGCCATGTTGAGAAGACCCGAGCACATTGCACCGTACTTGAATATACGCATGACCATGTAGCCGTACTTAAAGATGCGCTCGATGGAGAAAGCTATTTCTGAATCTGGAGTCCAAAAGAGAGTGTCCTGTTCGGTGAGCATGCGCTGTACCAAGGTGCGGTAGTAGATAAACGGTAGCACTTTGAATGTAATCTGTACATTGTGGGTCAGAGAAAAAGTTCCACAATCAATTCATTTTTAATGCAAAATGGGAACTTTGTTCTGAACATGGTTGAAAAACTCACAAAATTTAATTTCAGCATAGAACAATAATGTCCAAGTAAAATAGCACGCATTTAATACAATTTTAATAGAAAATGTTAGGTAGGTATATTATTTCTGGACATGACTAAACAGTCTAAAAATTGATATCTTCATTGGGGTTTAAGATAAAGATTACACTTTCCATTTACGTATACCTATGATTCAAAGGTATACATAGGAAAACTTCATCTTATGACTGTTTCTCTAACTTCTCCTCATTCCTCTTGTAATTTTCCTTCTATTCTCCTCTTAATTTTGTCTCCTCATTTTTCTCTTTATTTTTGCTCATACCACTTTTGCATTTCCCATCTCCCCCGCCCCCTCTCTTTTTTTTCTCTTTCTCTTTCTCTTTCTACTAATGAGTGAGAAATGAGAAGAAGTTGGGAAAAGAAATAAGGGGAAATTTGGAAAAAGGTATGAAGAGAAATTCGTAGAACAATGACGGGAATTAGGGAAAGGAATAATAAGTGGGATGAGGGGAATATTTTCTATGTAAGTATATGAAATGCACTGTATACATATATTTCTAATGTAAAATGTGACTTGATTTAGCTAGAATAATCGTTAAACAGCTCAAAAAAACATAAATTTGGCATTATTCATCGCTATTCAAGAAAAATGTCACATTTTTCATATGTTTACACTGTAAAATGTTACATTATCTCTGGACTTGGTTGAACAACGTACCTGTGCGTAGACAGTGAACGACATCAACACCCCGGATAACAGCGAGACGTCATCGTTGATCTCCAAGCAGCGTAAATAGATGAGAAAGTTGACAACGACGTTGATCACGATGAGAATCACGCCGGATGCTCGATGAACGGAACGTGGCGTTTCGAACGGATGTTGCCGTACTAGGTGCATAATGTCCAAGCTGATTTGGCGTAGCCCCTTCTCGTAGAAGTGCGTCTTGTTTGGCTCAACGACTTTCTCCATCGTTGTTTGGTGGTGGATGAAGAGCAATTGGGGTTATGTAAGATTTGCGACGTGAAATTATAGAATTATTAATTGGAGGGTGGAACAAACATGTTGCGGATTTACTCAACCTCACCGCTTCCATCGTTTAATTATTTAAAGGTGGATAATGTTGCAAAATAGAAGCATCAATATTGGGTCAACTAGCTCCAAAGTATAGATATACGAGGTTGGGCTGAATAGTTTCGAGCGTCTTTGCTAATTTTCGCTTTTTCACGTTATGTTTCTGTGTTTCTCTCTCTTTTGCGTTTTTTAAAATTTTTTTCACAGTTTTCCCTATTTTGCATTTTTGCGATTATGCCTTTTCTTATAGTTTTTTAGCACTTTACTTTTTCCTTCTTTTTTAAGAGTTTTTGCACTTACTTTGTAGTTTTGGATTTTTTCGGATTTATTGTGTTCTTCTACTATTTTCTTGTCATTTTTTACATCTTTTAAAAGCTTTTTAGATTTTCGAAATATTTCGGCTTTTTTGCAAAGATATCAAAGAAGCAATACCAATAAATGTGATAAAGGAAAAAAACCGCAAAAAAATTGTATAAAGTTACAAAAATATTGAACATTTTTCATAAACTTCAATTACGTCAACATTTCCAGTTAATGATGAATTGCCGTCGTTTTGCTAATATTTTCACAATGTGCATGAAAGCTTAATCAATTCTAAAATACAGCAACGCTTTTAATAAAAAATTCATCCGCTAATTGTATGTTTCAACTTCATGCGCATAATATTGGCGAATAATTGATACGCAAAATCCGATCGCATTTCGCTTAATTAATTTTTAATTGTGCAAGCTTCTAATTAATTCATAAATGATTATTTCAAGTATTTGATATATCATATATTTTTTTAAATTTTACATTCAATGCAATAATAACGACTTGTCGTTGCATTTTTGTAGTTTCTTTATTTTATTCTATATCTTTAATAGTGCTAGACAGAAACGTCTTTACATCCTCACAATAAACAAAGAAGCAAAAAATTATAACTTTTCTAATCATTTTTAGTGCCTAAATAATTATTTAGTCTCTCCACGCTTCTTAAACATTCAATTTTTCATAGATTTTTCTTTATGTGGTAAATTTTAAAGGGGTTTTCTTTAACCTTCGACATTTTCTATTAAATTGTTTATCAATTGCCATCATTATCACGTAATTGTCACTTACTTATTTATTATTGATGGAAAATCTAGAGGAACTGTGTTCTTTGCAATTCTCGAATAATTTTGACAAAACATCCTAAAGATTTCGATAGAAAATGGTGAAAATCAAAGAAGAAAATTACAAAAATTTTATTCGCAAAGAAAACTTTATCAAAAATTTAATGTTAAATAAACATGGAGATACTGTACAATATACAATAATTAAGGTACTATAATAAAAATGGTTTTTAGAATTTGTGAGAAAATCTATTTCTTAAAAGCGCTACAATGTATCTAGCATGCCATTTCTAATTGCTAGGAATTTTCTTGATTTATATCATATTTCTTCGAATCCAATCCAGCTCCACGTCAACGTCGACAAACACCGCATAATTACTCAGATCGCATTGCATGTTTTTCGAAAGGACCATCGAAGCAAGACCCTTCAAATAAAACAACCCATTGATTTGTTGAAACAACGGTGCGCCAGCATCGCCAAAGCATGGACCCTGACCATTCCTTTTACCTACAAAGTTTTTATCAAAATATTATGGATTTACTACATCAAGCCGGTTTGAAAAGTATTGAGACTCGTCATGCCTTTTTTGCATTTGTTCACTTTTTGTGTTTTTATTTTCTTATTTTGTGTCGTGTCAATAAGTATTCCCCATTTTTCATTGTCGTTTTCTAAATCTTTTGTGTTTTTTTTTATTGTTTGCTCTTACTTCTCCTACTTGTGCTGCTTTCTCAATTTTTGCGTTTTTTATCCTTTTCTCGTGATTTCTTGCTCTTTTATCGTGCTTTTTTTATTTATATATATATAGTTTTTTTTTTCGTAATTTATGATTCTTTTCCTTCGTTTCTTTTTATAATTTTGGGAGTTTGTAAATTTATCACAATATTTTGTACATTCTTTTCGTTTCAGTTATAGGTGTTCACTATTTTTTTATATTTTCTCTTCACAAAACTGTCTATCCATTCCATCCTCGTACTTGATGTAAAAAATGTAAGAAGTGCAAACAAAATGCAAAATGTTGAAAAAAATCGAAACCTTTAATCTCGTCACCCTCGTATTGTAATAATTTTTTGGAAAATCGTGATACACACCTGCACAAAACGTGAAACTGGTAACAATCTTTGCCAAATCCGAATTACTAGTTAGACAATCCACTAGCCCGATCAACGGCATATTTAGCTTACGCAGCAAATTAGAAGATTCGAGTTCCCATCCCGCCATAATTCCATGACTAGGATGATGTAGTCGCATGGGCGGTGGTAAACAAATCGGCGACACGTATTTATTGAAATAGAATGGTCTGGTGGTAATAAGAAGACCGATATCATGTGATGGTCGTCCTGGCTCGAAGCTGCTATGAATAGAGATTCCCTCTACCGGCATGAAAGCGCTAAAATTGAAGGTTGAAAGGAGTTTATTGTGGGTGTAGACGATCCGGAGTTGTGAGGGAACGACGTCTCTTAAGCAGCTTGCGACTGGAATGATAAAAAAAAAGTTTAGGAACCCGACATTTTAGACCAGAGGTTCCCAAAGAGGTCCATGTTTAGAGAGACTCTATAGTGTACAAGGGAGTCTATTGTGGGTCTAACCGCGTTAAAAGGGAGTAAAAGAAGTCGGAAGGCCGCTTTAATCGAGAGGTTGGAAAACCGCAGTAAACGAGAAAGCGATATGTCAAAAACTGCGTTATGCGGCATAGTTAAGCAAGACAGAGGTAAAAACATGCCTTAAGCAAGAAAGCAAGAAAAAACTAAAAAAGGTTAGAAATACCTATTTTAGACATTTTAGAGTCGATTCCAGCAAATACAAATTTTTCCGATATATTATAGGGTTGACAAAAATCGTTGGAATCAAAATTTATTTACATTTCTCAATGTTTTGGCCCATTTTAAGTAGAAATTCAGCAAAGAAATATTTATACGACTTTTTGTCCTACGCAACCTCAACACCATAAACAGTCACGCAGCGATTTATTTTGATTTTCTGAACTGATAGGCATTTCGAGTCGATTGGGTTAAAAATATGTTTAATCGATAACACCCACCTGTAAGTACATGTCGCTCCAATATGATCGTCGACGTGCACCTATACCGATAGCTACTGCCAAATCGCCTTCTCGTATACAATGCTGCTACCCACGGGTACTCGCCTTCTTCGACTAAATTCGCATCGAATGTTAATGGAACAATGGATGAAGATCTTCCACAGGTTGTTGTTTCATTAGTTTTCGCAACCGGTTGTGATTAGGGCAAAGATGGCAAAGATCTGGTACTTCGGGGAAGAATTTCTGAAGAAAATCTGTTGTTTTGGACAGTATTGTTGTAATCCGAAACTGGGATTGCAAGCAAATTATTTCTTTGGTTCTGGCGGCCAAAGTTTTGTTGTAGGCGATTGGATAGTTTGCTTTGAAAGTGTTGACGGTGTTCCGGTGTGCCAAAGTTTAGGAACCATAAGGTTTCCTCATGACTGATTTGTGGTTTTGCTGCAAATTTTTTTAGAGAGTTTCTATTTTTGTTTTTAGGTTTTCCCAATTATTTTACTAATTACTTTTCTAGTAATTATGAGTAAGTGTGAAAAATGTATAAAAATTTGTCGATTTATTCTTTTTACACGATTTTTCAGGCAATTAATTACCGCATCTTCTCGCAAGTATGAATAAGTGTGAAAATTGTGGTGTGACTGAAACAATGTTGCAACGCAAACGTCACGATTTACCTCCTTTTTCCAATCCAAATCTTTATTAGTTAAAGACATGAAAAACAGAAGTGTAAATGTTCTTGTATTTTTAACAATTTTACATTAGAATTTGAACAAATAAGAATAAACACTTTCTTAGGTATTGCGTACATTTTATGTTAAATGTTATTTCAGCACTTGCCAATAATTTCACACTAAAACTTATAGAAAACAGAAAAATAGCAAAAATTCTAAAAATTTACGAAATGTTGCAAACCTATTTTTTAGTTGAATTTTGCACAAAATTGTGTTAAAATTAGTTAATATCAAATTTCCTGCTTTTTAGATGTTTTTTCATGCAACTTTTATTGCTACTCTTTACCTTTACGTTCGCTGTGCACCACCACAACACTCCGAATGAAAAATGCGAGTTGCAATAATAAGCACAACTTCATCGTATTTACTAACTGATTGATGAGCCACTGATTATTGTTCAAAGTTGATGGGAATTTGCTTTTTAGTACTGAATTGCTGCAAAGTGGAGAGGTGGAATGACATCGCAATACGCTTATGATTAAATAGAAATGCAGTAGAATCTCGAGATATGAGCAGCAAAATATACGATCTTTTTGAGAAACGAGCTGCGACTGTTTGAGAACCGAGCAGGCTGAAAAATTATAAATTAATAATTTATCTCATTTGAGTTGATACGGGTTTTGAGACACCCATGGAACAAATTAAAATTGTATCTCTAGTTATAGTCTGTTCCAGCAAACGTGGCGGACTTGACTTTTATTTAAGGTTTACACACAATAGCTTGATAATGTATCAAGTCTTAAAACCTTCTCGATTACCTGGGTTAGAACCCATTATTTTTGGCAACTTTGTGAAGATTGATATTGCACCCTCCCTATTGTGTGCAAATCTTCAAAAAAAGTCAAGGCCCCTCCGTTTGTTGGAACTATTGTAAACAGAACTGACATTTCAACTAGGGGGAAATCTTGATATTAGTCCAGATTTGACATGCTTGCCCTCTTATCATTTTATGGTAAGATAAACGCCCAAAATAACTAAAATAAAAATTTATTTCAAATAGTCAACAATCCATCAACGATATCTTTGCGTGCGATACACAAATCGCTGACAACAACAATTCGAGCAGCGAGCAATTCCTCGAGTAAACTTAGCGCTGCCAGTTCCGAGTAGGTAATCCCTCCGATCATATAAACCAGAACGTTTTTCTTCTTTGGAGGATAGTGGCGTTCGGCATGTACGCTCAACATTCCAACGCTTCCTAGTTTCGCTTTCAGCTCGGATATTGGCGTCCCGCCTAATATCATATTAACAATCTGCGCAATTAACGGAATGTAAACGCCGCCAAAGACTTTGCTGCAACATTTCGACGATGACGCAGCGTCCGGATTAGGAATTAAGTCAAGTTTCTGCGCTGCATTGGTGTGTTGCTTATTCTGTAGTGTCGGTAGTTTAATAAGTTTATTCTTTGGAGTAAACTCTTGGATAAATCCTGATTTAATCAAGTTACGATAGATAAATCCGTACGAATATCCAAATTCGAGCATGTATTTGTTGAGGAATGATTTAATCTCAGCGTTGGTGAGTTTTTGCGTGAGCGCAAACAGGCAGAACATCGCCAAGGATGTAATACGATCGTTTTGGGTTTGTAAGTAGTCTTCCAGGTAAACAAGCGAGCTGCTTCTGTTCTTATTTAGTAACAAATTCGCTTCGTAATCACTAAATTTTTCAAACTTCGCGCCCAGTTTTACAACGATAGCTTCAGCGACCAACAAGTGATTGCTGAGGTTTTTCTTCATCGATGTGGTGGCTTGTAACTGTGTTTTGATGTAGTTCTTAATCTGATCCAGTGCCATTTCACGTGATGCTTCTTTGGTCATCTTCAGCTCCTTAGTAAGAGCGCTTAACGTACTTGTAACCTCCACAAACTCCGAATGCTTAATTTTCGCATAAATCGTGTCTTTAATACCATCGAGTGCAAACTGCACGCATGGTAAATTTACAATCAGATTGTTTTTAGCATCATGCGTATCTTTCACTGGAGATTTAAACTCACAAACGCCACAATTAATCGAATACACTTCATTAATCAATCCGGTATAAGTGCATGGCGTCAATAGAGTACTTGTGTAGTCCAAATTACGATCTAAAATGATTAGCGCATTGAAATCGCTTGGCCGTTCGTCGCAGTTGTAAAAGTCATTGAATTGCTTGATAATAACCTGAGCGTAGTGTCCCAAGCCCAACATGAACTGCGGCTTACCGAAAATCAACGACAAATGCCAAAGACTCCTCGCGAACGTTGGCAACAAACTTAGATCTTTAGTAATGTACAACGATTTGAATAGACCTGGAATTTCGAGTGTAAGCAGACTCGAGTCTAAGAAAATTGGTAGCCAAGAGAAAGAGTACAGTTTTACAACGCTCATAAACAATCCTAACTCTTCCAATAATATTTCGAAGCAGTCGAGTACGTAAGGCACACAGATGATGTGATATTTATCCAAATCGGGATGTTCCTGGTCGATTTGCGATTGAATTAAATCAATCAATTGTTTAAACAAATCCAATTTGGAATAAATCATGTAGAATTGAAGGTTTGTTTGTTTCGGAGCATTGCTCTCCAGCTTGTAGATCTTTTCTACGCTGTTTAATCTGAAATTTAAAGATATTTCAATGCTTGAAACAAAAATGCCTATCAAAATATTGATTTCTTATCAATTTTTAATTTCTATTAATAAGCCAGTGATAATTTTCACTAAAAACACTTTAAATTTTACGAGGAAATATAAAAAAGTTAAAATCTGAAAGACAAGAATATTTAATAAATAAAATATAGTTTGTCCATAAAATTTATATATCGAGTTTATGTACTGGTGTGCAGTAAACATAGGACAGTTTTGGGTAGTTTCACTAGATTGTTAGCATTGTTGCAGTAGAAGATTATGATTTATGAGTAGTAGTAAAACAGATAATCCTGTTGCAAATAATAAGATAACAGATGCAATACAATCTAATGTAAGCTATATATAGATTTAAAAAAATATTTTTTGGTATACCCTGCAATAAAGAAATGAAATAACCAATGAATAATGTCCATTAAAATATCGAATTCTAATTAAATCAAGCTTGTGTAAACTCTATAGCATTATAATTTGAATCTATTTTGAAGCAAATTTCACCAATAGATTAACATTAGAGATATATAAATCGGTTCATTTGAATGAGCCTGAGTCGTTGAATCTCGTTGATTCGGATCTATCTCTTTTTACTAATAAGTGAACGAACGAATGAACTATACCTTACAGTTGATACTGTTTTGTGAAAAATCTGGCACGATATATTAATCCTCAACCCATAACTATTTCTATTATAACCAAGCATTAGATGTGAGCTGCTCCTTGTACATTCTAGTTATTTATTTAATAATACAATAAAAATATTGATGCAATCGTCTAATAAAAGAAGTAAGTAAATTATTTATGACTTATATGATTCGGATCAGTGCGTTTCAATTAAAGATCTGGTTCAAACGAACCGTTGTTTCATAAACTTCCCATCTTTACACAGCATTATAACACCAAAAAAACTAATTCAAAAAATGAGAAAATGTGTTTTATAACAATATGCTCTAAATTGAATAAATATTCTTGTCTGTTAATAAAATGGTCCACAAAGCGTTAAACACAGCCTTTGAAGTTTTAAACGCCATATAATGTGTAAATTTGACATTTGACGACTACCTTTAAAGAAACACAAAGACATTTTTTTAGCTTTTTATCAAACGTTCCTAAAAATACCAAGTCAGGCTAATATTCTAATGATTTAAGAAAAAATTATATGCTAAAAACAAAAGCATAGTCAAAATTACTGTTAAAATCGATTTGAATGTTGTTTTAAATGACAGTATTGTTGTTTTCGTACTTAAGCCAAGACACTCCGCATATTCGCTCCAACGGCTTGATGATTTCCGGTTGAAGTGTTAGATCTTTCTGTCCCGGCACCGAATTCAAAATCTTGGACAGTTGCTGCTTTGAGATCTCCGACAGCGAGCATAGCTTCTTGTTGATTTCATCGCCCATGTTTAGTTAACATATCACTCCTAAAAATCAACGTCTCTAATTAATCACACGTGGAAGTAATAATATAGTACTTACGTATCGTTAAATTTTTAAATTTAACATGTTAATCAACTTAGAAGGCTTAAAAGTAGATACGTGTAGTAAATCCGAAGAATGTGCATTCTAGCTTGTTATGATGATAAAAATTTTTGACAGTTGACAGGAAAAATTAACATTATGTTGAATATAAACATTGTAAGCATCATCCATCATCTGGAATACAACTTTAATGCATTGTAATCAATAAATTGCGTAGAATTAAATTATAATCAAGTAGAAAGCAATTTTGATTTGCTGTATGAAAAGTTGCATACCATGATATGCATCAATTTCATTCCATTGTTCGAATTTTATGATGTTTAAGCGAAAAACCTCTCGTATATTAATATTCATCAAATATTTATTATTATGTAACGTTTAGAATTATAAATTATGCATAAATCTGTAAATATTTGTAGGAATAATTAAAAATATCTCTTAGCGTGTAGTGTGTATAGAAAATTAAGGATGTATAGAGGTATAGCCCGGCTAGCTCAGTCGGTAGAGCATGAGACTCTTAATCTCAGGGTCGTGGGTTCGAGCCCCACGTTGGGC
>JARJDW010023861.1:0-44859 GCA_030264715.1 Adinopsis sp. GC000173 | reverse complement strand
ATAATGATTTCAGCATTTCATGGAAGTGTGTATGTGTATTATTATTATTATGTGTACACACAGTTTATCTACACCAGCTTTTCTGCACTAATCTGCACCACGTTATAATATCGCGCGCTCGAATCAAACACCACGATGTCGTCGCATGCAATTGTGCAGGCAAATACAATATAATCGTTCGATTAGTAGTGATTTAATTGGCTGCTGTCGCTGCTGTCTCGCATTTATCACCATTCAATTCACGGCAGTCACGCACAGCAGGCACTGAAGGAAGATTCGTCGTCATGAAATTTGCGTTTGCTGAGATTGAAATTGGATGAATTCAATGAATGGAAGCCTTTGTAGGTATTATAGATAAAAGTACACAACAATATCAACAAAAAGTGCTTTTGCAATACATAATCAAGTGTGAGGATCATTAGAAATTAAATTATTAAGAAAATAGTAGTGCAAAAATTAATCGGATAACCGGTGGAATTCGAATATTCGGATTCATTGGTCTGTCCAAACATTTTAGAGGTTTGGATATGTTTTGTCATCCGAATACATTTGTAGTACCTAACTATCCTGTTAGATTAATTTATCAGTATATAAGAATGTAAGAAAGCAATTTTGCAGGAAGATTTTTAAAACGTGAGAGGACGATGGATAAGTTATCTCGAATGAGTATCCGAAAAAGTTATCCAAATTGGCTCAACCGAGTAACTATCGAATAAATTTGCGTTCGCCGAGATCAAAATTGTATGAATGGATGAATGGACACGTTTTATAGATAAAAATACACAACAACAACAAAAACTGCTTGCTATCGTTATCATCGCACGTTTTTGCACCGAAATGATTTGTTGATTAATAATAATAATATTGCCACGCTATTTATACTCGCACGTAATTGATCCGCCGCCGCGTTATTACAATTCGGTGTAATTTATTTAATTAATTCTCACCTGCAGCGGATTATCGATTTGGCCGATGGTTAATAATTTGTATTGCGCAATGAATTAGCATCAGCCATATATATCGGTAATTGAGAGCAAGCAAGCAATATCATGTGTTTAAATAGTTGCCCGCCGCTATATATTAGTATTATATTATGATGGATGTTCTGTTTTGAAACAAAGTTATGATTTTCAGCAGCATGTAACTTAGCAGTCTGGAAATGAAAGTGGGTTACTGAATTGTTGTAAACGTATTGATTTTTCGCTTGCATGTTATTAAAGTTTCATAAAAGTTCAGTAATCGATCACGTACTGTACGCGCAACTGTATAAAACACTGTATTTCATTCATATTCATTCAATTTTCCATCAATGGGAAAATAAATATTTTGATTCAATTTATTGCAAAGTCTCTTATTTAGATAATCATACATGTTGTAAAGTTATTAGATGAACTGGAAAGCGATGAGGCATTTGTTTGTCAAATAGATATCGGTAATAATTTAAAGACATGTTGTTTTTATTTTAAATCTGTGCCCTTCATTGTCTGTCACATTCATTTTTCAATATTTCTGAGAGTAGAATGGTTGTTGCTCAAATATAATTATTTGACAATTAATTTTAATTTCTCCATGTTTTATTTTATTTGGAATTCAAGAATAAATTACCAACTAAGATAAAAAATTGATCTTTTTTTATTTATGTCTCCGTTTNCCCAACATAAAAAATGTACTCTTTTTTGATTTATTTGTTTCAATATCATCTTAATTTTCGAAATAAAACATTATAAATTGACTTTTTAGTGCACCTAGTAATGTAATAATGAATTGTGACATCTAAATTCTTATTGAATGAATTACTTTTTGTTAAGCTTATTTAGTGTGTTTGAAAGAAAAGATTGAAGTTTACCACAATTGAGGTATCTTGCGTGTTAAATATAGTATTCAACTTTTCTGTTTATTTACAAAAAGTATTATTACAAATAAAATCTAAAAATAAGTGTAATTTTAGTCGAACACCACACGATTTTCAACTAATGTCTTAATATTGAAGCCTTTCAAGTGTTTAGGTGCGGTACTTTTCTAAAATTAATATATATTTCTTCTAACTATTTACCTTAAAACAAAATATTAAATAACCATTTAGATTTTTTATTATATTTCTAATTAAATTATTAGACTTTTTTTTCGGTTGGTAAAAAACATACGGATACGTATATAAAACATTGCTAATTCTTAGATTATAGATAGGTAGGTAGGTACATTTGTATTGATTTCTTCTAATTTATCAGGATAGAATTATAAAAAGTAGCTACCTAATAATTAATTTATTCAAGTATGAAGATCATTTAGGAATTAAATTATCAAGAAAATAGATAATAAACGATACAAAGATTAAGATTTACATTTTGCCATTTATTTAGTTAAATATTTGAGTAATAATTTTTATCTAATTACAAAAACAGGAAGATATGTGCACAGCAATCTTTTTAAAAGGTACATTGCTAATTGTTAGATTGTACACTTGCATTGTTTGTTAAATTAGTCACATTTTATCAAGCTATAGGCGCAACTTATTATTGTTACGAAATTAGACAAAAAATTATGAAACCTTTTACTATATTGTCAGATTTCATATTTATCTACAATATTTGATCCAGATAAACTCAAGAGTGTATAATAATTCGTACTAATTTATTTATTTTTTTATGAAATCATTATTTGTGGCTTGTCACAATTTAACAATATGCGCTTATTTATCCAATTAAAAAGTTTCAGGTTTTTATTTAAATGCAAAGTATCAATTTTTTTTTGCTACAATTTTATATATACACCTATCAAGTTTTACGCAAACGTGACTTTATTACAAATCCCGCAATTAAATTAAAACTTGCTGGACGTATATACCTAAACATCATCATACTGTTGTTGTTGCATAAATATATAACATTATAATTATTATTAAAAAAACACACAAAACGTAAAACACCCACATGGATTCTGTATGTATATACATATGCATTATTTAAACATAACTTGTCAGCAAACTAGCAAATATTAATTATTACAAATCGAGATTTTTCGGAAATCGACGTACAAATCAAGCAATGATTCATAAATTATAAAATATATCAATAAATATTGTTTACAACGACCAAATAAGCCATTGCGGTTTATTTATACTCATACAGGGTGTTTGCAATACAACTAAACATTAAATTTTTATTACAATATGCAAAATGAATATTTTTAGAGTAATTCATATACATTATTATTGCATTAAATATAAATAATGTTGATGAATATAATAGAATAATATACGAGTTTTGCAAGATTTGCGACACCCTGTAGATTGTGCATTTGTATGCGCATACATAAAATTTACATTCGCAATTAAAAGAAGTAAGTGAGCATTATTCCATTGCAAATGACCTTCCTAATGAGCTGCCTTCGTTCGTTCGTTCCTTCTTTCAATCGCAACAGCACGATGCTTTTTCAACGCGCATGAATCACTTTACTGCACATAAATGTACATAACATAGAACAGGAAACGGATATGATTATATTACATACTCCTCGCTTTTAATACATTCGAATGCGAGAACGTTTACGATGCTGGATGTGTAAATAATGTAAGATAGGTTATGGCTGTGAAGGACGCACACACACGCAGGCACACAAGAGGAATTAAAAGGGGTTGTTTGGTTATTTGGCGTTGGCGTCGGCTATTTTTATACGTATATTACAGATTGCGATCGGCAAAGTGATTCTGATGCGCCGATTTGAATCGGTGATGTATTTCGGTGTATTGTACAAGAAAAAAATAATTGAATAGTTTTTAGAAAAGACGGAAATAATTAAAGAGGTTCTTGGTTTGAAGGAAATTATAGTCGTATACTAAATCGAGTAATTTAATCGGGAATTTCGTATGGTTTTGTAACAATTTTAAAAACTTTTGAAAACAGTAACAAAACACCATGAAAATCAAGTAAGCAATTTTTACACAATGCTATAGTTTTTGTAAATATTTTCTACAAACTTCAATTATTAGAGTAGATACGTTTATTACGTATTACAGATTGATATCGGTAAAATGATTCCGATGCGCCAATTTGAATCAGTGATGTATGTTGAACAACCTATCGTATTTCGGTGTATTGTACAAGGTTTCAAGTTAGTTTCTAGAAATAATTCAATAGTTTGGATTGGTGATTAAACAACGCAAGTAAAGACGGAAATAATTAAGGGGGTTCTTGGTGTAAGATTTTTATACTAATTTCGTATGGTTTTGTAGCAATTTTAAAAACTTTTGTAGTTTTTTGCACAATGCTATAGTGTTTATATATTTTTTCCAAACATAAACTATTAGAGTCGATACATTTTATTAATATTTAATAAACATGAGAATTTCAAATTGGAAAAATGTCAACTTGCAATATGATAGTTCAAAGAGTATTTAATTTTTCATTTAATATCGATTTTTTTCTCTAAATAGATGAGCTATTTTTAAGCGAATTTTATTAAGAATTGTATTAGTATGAATTAACACATAAATAGCGTTAATTTAACGTGAAAATATTTACCAAAATATAAACGTATCAAGCAATCAATGAAAAAATATGAAAATTCTGATTCGTTTCTTTATACAATACATAGGTACTAGGTCAATGTTTCACTATTAAAAAAATGTATGCAGACTTTTAAAGTAATTTTAAGAAACATTGTAGCACAAAAACGATAAACTGTTCAAGATTTTTCATAATATTTCCGTTTTACATGATTTTTGCTAAACATTTGTCAAATGTCAGTTAACGAAATATTACAATCTAACAAATTTGAATAAAATTGAAACTCTTTATGTTCGCTTTTTTACATTTATTACGTGATTTTCATTCAAAACTACAAAATTATTAGTCTTTTTTTATAGAAAACAGTAAGAACTTGGTTCAAAATGTTTATAAATTCACATAAATAAATGTTAGAAATAAAGAATGATTTTTGATTTGCGTATTTATTCTATTTTTACGCAGATTCTTTTCTTTTGAATAAGTTATAATAAATTGTAATGTAACATAAACTTTTCCTAATGTTAATATGAAGAAGTTCTAACAGTAGATTTTCTTATTTGATGACATTTTATACTATTCATTTGCAAGTTAAATACATATTTGCTTCAATGAAAATGTCAAGCATTCTCCATTGAAATCCTCGAAAACGGTGCAATTTGAATGTAAATGAACTAAATTCGAAATAAAGGGTATTGGTGATCCGAATCATATAGATATAGAATACACATTCACAAATGCCACCACTCGAGCGCTTCGCTTGCTGCTACATTCCATCCTTCGAAGGGATATTGCGGCTGGTGAAGCGGAAGCGCTTTTTATGAATGGAGAGCGAGAGCGAGCGGCGCGCTATTTTCAGCCGGCGCGGTGTGGCATCGCGGCGCGCTCTCGACGCCGCAGCGCGACGCCGATCGATAGCCCGCTCGCTTGAACGCGTGGGCTGGTTTTATGAATGTACGCGAAGGGCTGGCACACCGAAATCGATTCGGAATTTATTGTGTTGTTGTACCGAACGGCCTACTAGCGCTTTATTCCATCATCATCATCGTTATATTACTAATTAATTAGCCGATGTTTTTGTTTTTTTTTTTTCGTTTGTTAAATAATTATAGCGCGCGCGATGGCAATTCAATTTTGTATATTCAACGCATTGAATGGAAGTTTTTATCAATGGAATGCGTCATTGAATAGTATACCGTTTCATTAAGAAAAGCAGGTTGTTAGATTTTTGAATTATTGATTGAATAATTTATTCGTTTTGTTTGTGAGAGAATGATTGTTGCATTCTAAACAAAAACCAAGTTTTTATCAATGACTTGAGAATTAAATTAAATTTTAAAAGTATTTAATTGAAAACCTCTAAATATTTAATTTAATTTATTGATCTACCTACCCACCCGGCTACCTACCCTCTCATTTCTTATAATAGCAAATATTTTTAATTAGAATTTTATAGCTATTTTTACATGTCTTAAAGAAATATTAAACTTTTATGCTGTTTTGCGCCTACCGTTTTTATTTTTAGTTCATACATGAAATGTGCGTTAGGTACTTGAAAGGGAAGAAAGAACTTTCTATATTTTAGAATTTCTTTACTTATATATTGCAAAAAGTTATCAGTAAGTGATAACAGCGGAAAAACTATTATTTTATTTAAAAATCTTAAACTTTCCCACCAAATTTGCATCATTTATTATCTACATTTGTCCAATTGCTATACAAAGAATGTTTTCACCGCATTTTAAATATTTTAAAGCTAAAAATTATTTTTGCAAACTTTACGTTTATAAAATAATTTAAACTTTTCCTACAAAATTTACATCGCAAGTTATTATTTTATATTTTTTCAGTAAATTAAATCTGTTTTACTGCAATTTTTACTTTTTAAAACAATTTTGCACTGCTTGAATAAATGTTAACTCTTAGAAAGACTTTTGCTAATTCTAAATCAACATTTAACTTTTTAAGTAAATGTTCTAATTTATTACAAACTTTTAAAATCTTTTTGAGGATAGTTTAAAACTCTTAAAATGTTTTCTACTATAAAACAACCTTCTAACATATTCACAGTATCTGTTTAGGTTTCTTACTTATTAAAGAAAATTTTCTCTTAGAGACTCTCTAATATTGTCAACAAATTGTGTATTGTTTTTAAAAAAAGATATTTTATGGTTCCCTATAATTATTAGTTTAGGTTTCTTAGCTTTTAAACAATTTTTACATTGTATTAAATAAATTTTAGTTCTGAGAGACGTTTTTGCTAATTCTAAATCCACATTTTACTTTCTAACAGTTTTTAAAGTAAATTTAGATTGAAACTCATAACTTTTTATTTTCATACTACAATTTGTGAAAACAACTCTAATGTTATTAGCAAATTGTGTATTGTTTTTGCTAGAAAAGTTTTTAATGTGGGAGTAATTATGTTACATCGAGACGCATTTGCATCTATTTTATAATGTTGTTATTACGTTAAAAACCATGAAATTATGCAAAAAATTGAGACGTGCAAGGAATGTGAGATGATTGGCTCAAATAGACCGCAATTTTTAGTCACACTTCCAACGAATACTAAACTAAATAAAATGCGGTTGCTTGTCAATCACGTTTTGCTGCTGCGAAAACTGCAAATCCATCACATCATCATCAGAATCCGTCCGATGTAAGTGATTCACTTACACATACGAATCGATCACCTGCATCATTAGTAGTAGAGCGACGTCACGTTGGCGTAGGCTTTACTCATCGTCGTGTTCATCATCATCGGCGACAATGTCACATGCAATTACATGACAATCTACATGTATACGTATTCGAAATGGAGATGTGCCCACGGCAAGACGACGACGATGACGAAACATCGCTCAAATGCGCCGCCAGCACAGCGGCCTGCCGAGGAAGGAAAGCGCGCTGTGCTATGTCGTTGTTACTTGTTGTTGTGTTTCGGCATTGTCATTGTCATTGTGCGTCCGATTTCATTCACGCTGATGGCGAGTGGGCGTCGTTGGAGGCATTTTCATGTTGGTCGATAAATATGGTTGAAATTGTTGTATGTTGTATGTGTGTATATGTGTATGTATGTGAGTTGAGTCCCACGATTTTTAAATTAGAAGCTATAGCACATATAATAATTCGTGTGGCGCTGGTGAAGTTTATACTTATAGGTTTTTGTGTGTGTTGGGTTGTGTCGTTCGGCTAGTAAATTGAAACTCTTTCATCTTTTTTAGATATAAAATGGCAAATGTTACTTTGAAGATTCCGCTAAAAGCCAGATAATCAATGCACAATATTATGACACAGCATGTTTATTTGCTGCGGTTTGATTTGACGTATGTGAAAATCAAATCAAATTTTTTCATTGATCTACCGACTTTTCCTTAACTTTTCAATTCAAATATCATACATTATAGAAAATTATCAAGAAACCAAAATCGAAATTATAAATTTACTATAATGTTGCACTACTATTGCAAAATGTAGACATTTTCTTACAATTTCTTTAAAAATAATAATAAAAGTACCCAGTTTTTTGCTAGATAATCAAGGCATAATTAAGAAACATGTTTACTTGTTTCGGTTTGATATAACATCTGGCAAAGTCATCTTGCGGTCAAATTTTTCCATTGATCTACCGACTTTTTCCCAGTTTTTCTGTTTAAAAATCATTACAGATTATAGAAGGTTACGCAAAAATCAAAATAAAAATAATAAATTCACTATAATCTTGTACTAGTATTTCAAATTTGCCAAATGTAGCAACTTTCTTGTTATATTGCGATCAAATATTTCCATTTCCATTGCCCTGCTGACTTTTTTCCAGTTTACCAGCTTTAACATCATAGATTACGGAATATTTAAAATAAAAATGACAAATTCATTATAATGTTATACTATTATAGCGATTATAGCAAAATGTAGCAATTTTCTTGCAATTTCTTAATTAATCATAATAAAAGCCAACTTTTTTGCTAAATAATCAATGTATAATTATGAAACATACATATATAGCATTAGTTTTTATTTTCATATACATCAAAATCATATTGGGATAAGATTTTTCTCATTTTTCTGTTTAAAAGTTGTGAATTACTGGAGGTTATTAAAAAACTCAAAGTAAAAATAAAAAAGTTATCGTA
The DNA here is from genome assembly GCA_030264715.1 of Adinopsis sp. GC000173. NCBI lineage: Eukaryota > Metazoa > Arthropoda > Insecta > Coleoptera > Staphylinidae > Adinopsis > Adinopsis sp. GC000173. The sequence continues at coordinate 36,221 of JARJDW010023861.1, read as the reverse complement.
ATGTTATGATATTTTTGCAAAATGTAATAAATTTCCTGTAATTTCTATAAAAATGAGCAATTATTTAGGTTTATCACCTGATTTTAATCTTAATATTATTAGAATCACTCCAACCATACTACAATGTTTATTCCACGAATTTGAAATTATCGTTATTTTTTCTGTTTACATGAAACGTTGTAAAAAATAAAAATATATATCATATATGTATATTCAAAGTAAATTCCAATTATGCTGAAGATGTTTTACGCCATATTTACGTCGACAAATCAAAGTCTAACTTATATGAAAATCTTCATATAGTATGTTTAACAGTTTCCGAGAATTTTATAAAATTGCATCCTCGTTTCTATTGTGAAATTTCATTTATAAGGAATTACGTAATTGAATGCACATAAAAAGAATCTTGTATGCATTCAATTTTGCGTAAAAATAATCGTTAGAGGAGGTTTAAGTTGAAGACATTTTGACGTTAATTTGGTTTTGAATTTCAAGACAGTAAATTATCTTATAATAATGGTAAAACAGGTCTAAGTACTTAATTTCGAGAAGAAGAATGTCTTCTCTGATTAATGTCCTATTTAGTAAGTTTTGTCAAAAATATTTGATGTCAATATAAATCTAATAATTAATTTTATTACGTAAATAATTTGTTAAAATTTATTTAACCATTCAGTGCGTTGTAAATATACATGTTTATTTAAATTTCTTATTAAAAATACCAAACAATGTTTTCCAATAATTTGCATATGTATTTGCAAAAATGCCTGTTAAAATAGCAAAACAAATCAATTTTCTTGAAAATTCCATTTAAAAAATTCTTAAGGAATCGTTTGAACCACTTAGGTATGTTATATAAAAACCAAATCTTTGAGTATTTTTTAATAAATATAGTCCATAATTAAGATAATATTAAAATTAGTTATATAACTAACTTTGCTACAATTGCGTTGTTTATAAACATTAATTAATATTAATAAAGCAAACATATATTTCGTTAAATTCCCACTCCCATTGTATTTTAAACAAAACCGCATGACGATATTTTCATTTATTATTTATGTATGAAATATAAATCATTAATGAAACCAAAGTGGAGAATTTTTCAACGTTAATACATCATTTCTCAGAAGCATCGTGCAGTAAAAATAATCTAACACAACTTTTATTAGTCAAAACTCCACACACTTAACGAATAAAAACTAAAATAGACATTGTGTGCGTTTTTGTAAAAATTATAATTATAACTTGAACCGTATATATAGTAGAAGAAGTGAAGAAAATTGCTCTAATAAAATCGTATACGATTGCTTAATGTGCCACGCGGTAATGATATTTATTTAGGTCTCTCGTAAATTATTGGGAAATATAAATTATATTTTTAATTGAAGCGTAGGTTACTAATAAACATTCAATAAGTGAACAATTATTGTGAATGCAGGTTTATTGCCAATAAAATATTGATAGAGAAAATTCAATATTGATTGAAAAATAATCAACTGCACGTTATAATTTTCATTAATTTATTCATTAATTTGCCTACATCCTGCAACTAAAATACTAATTTTATTAATTTAGGCCATTTTATTCAAGATTTTATTGGAAATTTTATTTTCATATGTAGGGCAACTTGCCCAGTTAATGAACAACCCCTATTAAATGAACACTAATGATATTTATTTAATTTTTGAAAACAACGTAGCATCTTATATAATTATTAGTAATTTCATTTAACTTTTGCAGTGGTATTGTATGATTATTTTTGATATTTAATTAATTTCTATCAAAGAAATTCATTATCAAATTGATAACTATGAAGAAAAATGTTATTGTATTTATAAACATTTCCTTCTGTTTAATATGTTCAAATTTAATTTTTTACCACACAGATTTATATTTTTTAAAATCAATTGTTGATTTAGATATCTTCACTGTTTATTCACTGGGTTATTTGTCTTTTTTATGTTTAAATATTAAAAAAAAAAAGCTTTTATTTAATGTGTCATGTAATAAAACAATCATAATTTCTAATAAAATAGCTGATCCTGTGACAAATTTTTAATTTAAAAAAAGAGTCCAGACGTAAAATGTTCAAATTTTAATTATAAGTTTGCATATTTTAGTACATCCAAGTAATTATTTACTTTGAGATGAACACGAGTGAACTTATATATAATTTTTGAAGAACTATTAAAAATTACTCAACAAACGAAACTATTGTCTTATTCAAAGAAACTGAAATTAACAAAGAAGATATCATTTTCGATAAAAAAACAGTATTTTTTTACATATAATGATCTTAACTTCTAATCGTTAAAAATACATTTAAAAGGTTGTTGCTTTATTTTACTTAAAATTTCTTAAAATAGCTAGGTATACAATATGTTTACTCTTTTAATCAAACATGCATAGGTATAATGTAATTATCGAAAACAATATAAAGGATATAGATAATTTATTTGTAAAATATTTATAAAACCATTTAATTTATAATCGCAAATTTGCGAACTAACCATTCATTAATATAAATAGAAAGTCGCAAATTTGCATTCAATCAAAACCTTAGTTAGTATATTCCACATCTATTTTCATCGTTTACAAAAAATGTCATGTCACAACTATTTACTTCTTTCCATCAATTGATTCATTCATAAAAATTTTGTTTAAGCGACAACCGGGCGAAATAAAATCGTCAAAAAATCACGTTCAACCAGGAAGTTGCAAATTAGCATTGCATCAAAACTGCCATTATTCCTACACTTTTATTCAAAACTCATTGACCATATACAGGGAGAGCCAACAATATGTTGCTTATTTTATTCGGTACGAAACTTTGTCGTATATTTTCTGCATGCGTGCTAATTGAAAATTTTCTGTCTTTTCTTTATGCATTTATTTATTATATATTTAATAGCAATCCCAGTTAAAAATACGAAAATTTTATTGTAGGTATATTAAATTTTGTGAAGATTTTCACCAGAAAAGTGTGACGCTGAGATGATATGATTCCGCCTTTTTGTATTTTCTTAATAACAACAAAAACAACAAAAAATATGTAAATTCTATCGTTCATCTAAAGTTCTTTAGTCCCTGTCGCATTTTATATTTTTCTAACTTATTATGTCAGCACAGATGTACATGTTTCATTTATTGCAAAATTGCGTTTTAAGAAAATGCAATAAAGATGATTGAGAATATGAACATTTTATCTTTAAAGTAAAGTTGATGTGACAAAATATGTATTGTTTCATACTTTATTAATATATACTTTTATTACAGAAGCGAAATACAATAAAATTTGAGAAACTTACATTTTAAGAATAATTTGGTAAGTTGTATTTATATATATTTTTTTAAAAGGTTTTTACTTACGAAATGGAAATGAACTAAATTTATGCTTAATATTCCAACAATTTCGAGTGATACACGATGCACGATAATAATTATTTAATTTTATTTTGCGAATTTCTTATGAAAATAAGACCTGAGTCTATTTATTTACATTTGAAATAAATGTTATGGAAATTTTTAATTGTCTTAAAGTCAATATGTCGTATTTATATTGAACGTAATTATAAAATAGTAACAGTTTAATACTATTTTATGAATCAGACGCAACACATTTTTAATTCAATTTAGATTTAATTTATTTGTTCTCCCTGCATATTTCAGGATTTTGTCTATTTTTTTATTATAATACAAATTTTTGGTTAGCTGCAATAATTATAGGACAAATTATGAAAAGTTTTTATTCTTTGTAAACTTGTACATTTTCATTAAATTCGAGTTTATTTTGCGAACTTGGAAATATTTTAATTAATAAATCTATTAAACGTAATTATAAAATAGTAGCAGAGTAATACTATTTCACAAGCCAGACATGGCAAATTTTTAATCCCCTTATATTTAATTCATATATTCCCTCTCTATATTTAAGAATTTTGTTTATTTTTTATTTTAAAACCAATGTTTGGCCAGCCACGATAATCATGCGAAGAGATAAAGAGTGAGAAAATCTTATTTCTTTAGTCAGCTTGTATAAGTAAGTACATTTGCATTGAATTCGAGTTTATTTTGCGAATTTATTATTATGCAACGAGACTTCAGTCTGCTTTCAATATTTGCACTAAATATTAATATAGAAGGTAAATAGTGGGATTACGTTGTTACTTTTTTTTTCAGCTACCGTATACATTTTCATTAAATATGTGTGGTTTGGCGCTCCTTTGTATTCGTAAGCATTTGTCGCATTAATTTATTATAAAACAAGGTGTCGATCTTGCTTTTTCTCTGAATCAGAATGCATATGAAATACATAAATGATTGTATTCATTCATATCGTATTTATTTTGCGCCCTTCGTGTGTATAATGTGCATACGTGTGGCGTTCGAAACGCGACAGACTTACTAATTTTACCACAGTCGCGAGCGCACTTTTAAACGAAAATAGCATCATTTTTTGGTGGTATTGAAAAACGCCATGCGGGGCACATACGAAACGCATTCGAATCGAACGAACAGTTTCCGCTTTTAATATTCACCACCTTTCTTTTTATATATACCTATATACGTACGTATACATACAGATTTAATTTTTGTTGTTGTTATTTAGCCGGCTCATAATTCCATTAACATCAAGCGTTTTATGCTAATTCGCTACATTGTTTCTTGCCGGCCAAATATGGCAGTCATCATTTTTTTGTTTGTTTTCATTTCGGTGCAGCGATCAAACACAGTAGCGTAACAACAATGTTCACCAATCTGATAATGAACACATACAGTTGAATTAAATCAAAAAAATTAAAAATATATATAAGTACTATAGGGTGTATTTATTAAAAAAAAAAATATACGTAAAAATAGGTCATTGCTGCTTTAAAACCTTTAAAAAATAAGTCTATTCATAAACTCCCTTTCTCTGCGACAAGCATTGTGCAAAATTGCCAAAAAATCACGTTCAGCCAGGAAGTTGCAAAGTAGCATGACATCAAATTGTGTCACCATTACTTTTATTCAACATTCATTGCTTAGAGATAGACAAACGCTTGCTTTATTTTTTATCACAAAATTTACTCGTTTTTTATCAATGTATCAATTATTGCAAAATTTGCAATCTAAGGAAGCTCATTATTTATATTGAATTAGGTATTACTGTGGTATTTCGGTTAACAAACTTAATTAGTTATAAAATAATGTTCGTTAATCAAAGCTTATCTACCAATAAGTCAATTCGGACTTTCAAATGGAAAAAAAGTAACGAAAATTTTACACAATAGGTATAAAAAATTAGCGAATTCATTAAAGCGGGTAAACATTGATAAAAAACTCATAACTGTAAAATTTTAATAATCTAATCGTAAAAATTTTCCATGTTTTTTAAGTGAAAGTGATTTTTATAGACTTTTTTAAGACTTTGTCATGAAGTCATTGTAACTTTGAGACACATTTCTAAACTAAACAAAAAATATTATATCGAAATTATCATAGATCGTATTATTTATTCACCTGTAGGCAAATCGGGCATCGATAAGCGATTGATCCAATATTTGCCCAAGTTGTTATATGCGTTTTTTTTCTACAATCGCGCATTATTGTCGCCACCGATAAGATAAGCGCTCCGCGTTCAGCGTGCCGACGATGATAATAATGGGTTTGGCGCTTCCGTTCGCTCGATCGTATAATATGCATAGGGATCCATTGCCTTGCCGCCGTCGCCGCCCCACATAATCAGCCACCTTTTCATGCTGAATTTTTGCTGAATGACCGAATACTCTTTGCATAATACGCCGCAAATCGTTTTCATCCCATTTTAAGCCACTATTGTGGATCTGCATATTACGGTTAGAATATATTGAAACTAAAAATAAACTAGTTTTATTGCTATTGTTATTGTTGTTGACAAAATATTGCATTTTTGTATGTTATTAACATTTTTATCAGCACTAGCATAATTTTGCATGTTGATTTTACAAAATACTGCAACCTGATAAAAGCAAACTATGGACTATACCAAGTTTGGGATAAATTTTATTGACAAAATGCCCGATTTCCACATTTCTATGTAATTATTGCATCTTTATCACTAATTTCATAATACTTCATTAAAGTTTGTTACAAAATGCATGAATTAGAGATATTTAAATTAAAAAACCACAAAAATTGCCTAAAATATAAATATTTTTTGGAATAATACAAAATTTATACATTTTTTGCACTTTTTTAAATAAAATTTTGCCTTTTTAGTACAGACTCTCTTAATCTTTCTCCAAATTTTCTTAGAAATTCCATGAGTTTGTGAAATTTCAACAAAGAGTGCGCAAATAGCATATTTTGTAAGTAGACTTATTACATTTCTGTCCTTCTATTAAATTTTCATTTTACACTCAATGAGGAAATACTAAAAATGCCATACAATTGTCTTTCGTTCGGGTAGTTTAATGTGGACACCATTGTACACAACATACAGACATTCATGCCATTTTTTCTTGAATGAATGTGAACCGCATTCTATCCACGCACGATACGCGTCATAACGTTAATTAATGAACGCTTAGTTTCGTAGCATACGCAACACAGCCGCGTGGGAATTGGCGTATAGCGCGCAGCGTATTGTCTTCCTCGCGCGAACAGCATTTTATTTTCCTGGCAATCTGGTGATTTTGATCGGCAGCACGCCGGCCAAGAAGAAGATGATGCAGGCCGGAGACAATGGAAATGCGTGTACGAGCAACGAGGACAACGCCGGCGGTGGCGGTGGCGACGGAGGGGAAAACTGTGTGTGTGTAGATGTATGGTTATGTTTATTTTCTCCATGTGTGTAGCAAAATGACAATGAATGGATTCTGTTTTGTTGTTGCCGTTGTGGCTGTTGTTGTTGTTGTTGTTGGTTTTCTATGTGCCATTGTTGAAACAATGTTAAGGTCTAATTAAAAAATGATTAACTATTGCGATGGAATTGAAAGATGTGCTGCGCTAAATGTTCGCTAGATTCTATACTATCTATTCGCAAAAGTTACTACAATTTTCTAGCGAAGTCAGATTAAAAAGTAGGAAATAATTTGTTTAAAAATTTTAATGAAATTTAAAATTCAACACCTAAATTGGTAAAATAAATTTAACGTTCTATTATGTATAAATGTCAATTCTAGTTTAGAGTTTTTCGGCAACTTTTTGTTTAATATAGCTGATTGAAGAATTTTTACTTGGTCTGTCTGTCTGTTTGTGTGTTCCTATGCAAGCAGCTAGCGTTTTGATGACAATAATTTTTTAAATCACTTGCCGACTAATAGATAGAGTATTTGTGATAATTCTCGAAAAACATAACAACAAAATGACGTCTTTTTATATGTTTGTTGTCGAAATGACAACTGTCATGTAAAACGTGATAATATAAAACGTTTCTGTTACACGTAGGTATACAGTATCTTTTTACAGACGTAATAAAAATTAAACAATTAAATGGTTTTAATCACGTTAACACATTAAAAATAATGTTAAATTATCATGTCCTATCTGTCGATGACCTAGCTAGACACACCGGCAACTACTTCTTTCACTTGGTTTAACACGTCCTTAAATCGAAAAGAATCGTTTTTGGTACTTTTCAAAGGAAATTGGCTCTATTAAATAAATTTTCAATGTTATTTGAGTTAAATAATCAAGTCTTAATAGCGCTTTATAAATCTTTGCGTGTCTTTTATGTCAATTTTATACATTTTCCAATAACATTTAGAAAAATATTAAGAAAATTAATGGTAAAAAATCAAATTTTCATAAAAAAGTAATCATTTTTACAAAAAGTGGTAAAAAACGTACAAATTTGGCATTTTTTCAACAAATTTTTAGATTTTCCGAGTGATTTTAGTATATTTTTTTATAAAAATTGTCAAAATTTATGCATTATTTAACAAACTTTGAGCGTCTTACTAAAAAATCGTAAGATTGGCCCACAATATTAAAACGGTTACCCATTCCTGTTTTATGTAATGTTTTTTTTATAATCAAGTATAAAATTCATCTCTATTTTCAATATTTTATGTGAATAGAAGCATTTTTGTCAAAATACAAAGACAATTTTTATTTTACAAAATTTTATTTAGTTTTATTATGAGATTGGTATATCTCGTGGGTGTTGGATACTCAAAAACGCCATTTTTCTGCACTTGATTATAAATATAATTGCTTTTATAACTAGTTATTTAGTTTAATTAAATTCGCTAATTAGTTTTACATCAATCGACAAAAGTACAAATTACAATATTTAACAGTAATGCCATTAAAGTAAATTCATTTAACGCGTCAATTTTTACTTTGTTTCTTTCTACAAAACAAAGTTTTATAAAGAGAGAGATATAAATCAGTTTTTTTTTATTGTTTGAAATTATTTAGTTGTATACAAGTGTAATTGTTGAGCAATTTTATTCTTTGTGCATTACAAGCAAATCTCCATCATAAATTTTTACGAGTTCGTGATAGAACGAAAATAGCGGACATAAAATAGTTTATTTCTACATATTTTTTTCTTTATTTTGCAAAAGTAAATATACGAATCCGCCTAATGAGATTCTAATAATTGCAAATTAGGTTGTTTCACGTTCAAAACTTTTCCGTTTCGTGTTGAGCGAATAATTTTCATCGAATCGCTCCAACGATTCAATGGAAAGAAATAACGCGCCTCGAATAATCGCTTTTTTATAATAAATTTCTATTTTGTGACAAACAAACGAATTAAAATCGAGCGATTAATGAGAATTTATACGGAGATCTTTGACATTTCGCGCTCGCTCTTATAAATAAAATTTTCAACGGCCTCTAAAACTTTTGCTCAATTAAGAGATGACTAAGAATTAGAAAAGGAGAGCGCTGGTGTTTTACAATTATGTAGATGTAAGTATAAGTAATAAGTAAAATTTTATGCTTTGCTGAATGAAAGAAAATGTGAAGAACAGCGATACGCGTTAATTTATTGCATTTAAATAGTGTAAAATTGTCTGCACAATAATCGTCAAATGATTACCAATGAAATGCTAAACAGTTTCTAAATAATTTGTGATGCAGCACAAAAAAATGTGTTACGTTGTGTTGGAGAAATGAATCTTAATAAATTTTCCACAAAATCATTAATCATATTTTTTTCCATTGCAATATTATAAATATATAAGAAAATAAAAAATAAATGTTATTAATGATTTAAAGTGACATTTTAGTTATATGGCACAACAAAATTGCTTAGACTTTGATTCGAAAAGAATACAAATCTGAATTTAATTGTTTTATTGGGGAATGATTTTTAATTCGCAATGATGTATGATCACGTTACATATACACATATTTATATGTTTATTAAGGTTTTTTTGATTAAATATTGTTAATACATAAAGAAGATTACACTATAGTTTGATGTTTAAATGCAGTTAATTTGTTTTTGTCATGATGATGAGTTAAAAAAATTGTTTTAACATAAAATTGCAGTATATTTCAGCAAAATTTACGTTTTTTTTTTTGAAGTGAAATGACATCGCCTCGTGAATTGCGTAGAAAACCTTAAACAGGTAGACGTTGATAAAAGAAATTTGCCTCCAATTTGATAAATTTTGATGTCCATTTGCGTAGGATGTCTGCTGTACATTTTTCCGCAAGAGTATTAACTAAAAAATTTACGCAAATCGACACCGCCAAAACGCCTAGCTGTTAGGGTTTTCTACGCAATTCTCGTAGCGCCGAAATAACACTAATCGCAAAATTGCCGAATTTTAAATAAAACATACATTGAAAATGTATCATTTTCATTCTAGCTTAGATATTTCGCTATATCGCCTTCTTTATCGTTCTCACTTCCATTCTGACAAGCAACAAAACCTCTTCGGCTACCTGGATGACATAAATGATTTTCGCTAATTTTGCATTAAATGTTATTGTACATTGTGTACGAATCATTAAACTAGTCTACTTTACCAACCTTGCTGATACAGATTAGAGCTAGATACGGACACAGAACAAATACAGAAGTTTTAAAATTCTGTTCTCTGTCATTCATCGTTGCGAAGTGAAAATCATTCTCAATCATCATTGAATTGACACAAAATCAACTTGCAACATATTAATTGTTTTATATTATATACTATACTACTACTAATAAATAATATCTATAGATTTACTGCCTAAATATGCTAATAACGTTGGCAAACATTTATGAATGAATTTGCACGTTTTTTTTTTTCATTAAATTATTTAATAACTAGAACGAACAATTATCAAATATTTATTATTTCAATTTAAATGTTCAAATTTGATCAACTCATTACCAAAGAGTTGATGATAACATTATGTGCACAATAGTGCATTTATCGCATTTAAAAAATGTTTATTACTAATTGCACTTCTGATATTTTTACATCAATTGAGAAATTTGCGCATTTTTAGACGATTATTCAGACAAATTCAATGCAACATTCCGAAGTAAACATTTTTAGCAAAGGCTTGATTCATTACGACATTTTTAAAGCATATAATAATAAACCAATTAAAATTTACTAAAAATCTTATTCATAAAATGATTAAATTGCATGTTTTTAGTTAATAGGCAATTTTTTCGTAAATTTCATGTAAAATTAATTTCTTTTGCTCTTACTATCAATTTAATGCCTAAAATATTTCCAAAAATTATCTTATTGCATCAGTCGTAATGTAGTAATTATTTTTAAAAATTGTACAAGATAACTATAAGCATGAACTGTTATTGAAGGAAATATGTTGTAATGAAATTTTTAGATAATGCGATTAATCATATATTTACAAATTCGGAATACTCTTAACGTTAGTAATAAATACCCAATTATTTGATTAAATAATTGTTTAAGTTAATCAATTTTAATGCTGCAAAACTAAAAAACAAAAAAATTTAAATATATTGCAAAGCAGGTGCCAAATTTGACTAAATAGTCTTAAATGTTATCTATTTTTCAATTTGTAATTTAATTAAGCATAGAAAGTGTATCTAAATTTATTAGCTTTCTGAAATTTGTCAATAATTCTAGGTAAAAACCTATTAACAATGTTAATATTTTTTGAGTTAAGTACAAGTTTTTTTAACAAATTCGATAAGTATCTACTTATTTTGAAGCAAAATATATTTATTGTACTTTTATTTGAACCATATTATTATTTTATCGAATTAATATTTACTACTTATCTAACTATTTCATCTGATATTTGAATCGTCTCAACAAAGGAATGGCAAATTGGTAACAATCAATTAAAAAAAATGGAAGGCATTTTCCATTTGTTGTATACATTGTTGCCATGATTTCAATTTTTTACACTAAAAATATATAGTACACTGTGAGTGCGACTTACTGTACCATAATTACCATAAGTTTTTCATTGTTGATGATGATCCGCAGAGAGTTGCTTCCCATTTCGCTCCCACGATGTCATTAGAACTCATTAAGATTGTTATGAAAAATATTCATTCCACTTTACATTTATATGCCATCGCATTGCGGATGATGGAAAAAAATGTGTACTTAGATGTGTGTGCGGAGGAGCGCGCATTTTGGTTTCATCTTCGTCGGTCGGAAATTTCTGGCGGATTTTCGCAGAAAAAATGCATTGTGTACTGCTTGGTGCTCGATTTCATTTCGCTTCGATTTTTCTGCCCCACATTCACAACAAAGAAAATATGTTTCGATCATAATAAAAAATTATGAGTCATAAATAATGGAAAGAAATCGATGATTAGATTTTAAACTGTTTCAATAAAAGTGAATCTATAAAAAAATAAATTATTTTTTTAAAGAAAGTAGACTATCTATGTATAAAATAAAAAAATATAAATTTAAATTTGATATTTCTTGTAAATTAAAATTAATTTATGTGTTGCACTTGTGATTTTGCACATTTTTTGTTTTGTTTAGAATAAAACCGACAAAATTACACTATGCGAGCGATAAATGTTATTTTTAGCAGGTTTTTGTGGAAATGATGCAATTAAATAATTACGCATTTATAAAATAATTATCATCCTGATATTGTGCCTTGTTACATGAATGTACATAAAAAGGTACATGTACATTCATGAAGTGAATAAATAATAAATGGAAATTTATTACTGCAGTTTGGAGGAAATGTGCATTCGGCGCTAAATCATATTATTATACGTCGGCAATTATACAACGCCAGTTTGACGTTAATCGTGTCATTATATTGCGCAAATTGTAATAAAAACATATAAACTAAAGGAAAACAAGTCTTGCTATATTGAGAATATAATTGAATTAAATTAAATTCATTTAGCTATTATTATAAGTTATTTGTGTACTTGCTTTTAATTAATAACTGAAATGTTTAATTATGAATGAATAAAACAACTATACAAATGATTGCATTTCTTTGTGACGTTTAATTAAAGAAGAAGTAAATAATGTTGTATTTGAAAACAATTGCAAGAAAATAAAGGAAAAACAGGACAAAAGTTTAATTATTGAGTTCAAATCTGGCGCGCGAGGGTGAATCAAAATAACGTGGGATGAAGTAACAACGTAGCATATGAAATACTTAAACAAGATTTAGGATTGAGAGTTGGTTAGGTTGATAGCTTTTCTAATACTAATAGATGACTTATCGTATTTAAACTTTAAAGAACCGCCCTCAACTTCGAGGTTCGAGACAAGTAAGCAATAATGTTACATTTTAAAAAAATCATAAGAAGTGAGGGCGAATCAACATAATGTACGCCTAGTTTGAAAAGGGCTGATAAACATTTTGAAACCAGGTTTAGGATTAAAAGCAGCCGTTGGTAGCTTTTTTATTACATATTTTCACCTTAAGAACTGCCTGCATCTGAGCTTTGCAACCACCTACATTTTATATAGAATTCAATTTCAGTAGGTGTTAGTTTTCATGTATTGAAATGGCAAAATCATTGGGCTAGTGCTATAAGCTTAACTCGCTGATTATTGGTCAGTAGTTGAATATTTCTGCATGCTGTGACATTTCTCAAAGGAACACCTCATGTATCTATAAAATAGCTATTATTTTATTCGCCAATTCAATAAGTAAACAACTTAGTTTACTAAGCGTTCTATTTCTTCTACGTTTTGACTAAATGAAAATTGATTTCCACAATCCGTATTAATATTTCAAGAAACCCTTGAAAGGTTCCACGTAATTCAGGTTGTAGAACCCTGATTTAGTAAATCACAACAATACGTAATGTGCATTCATGCGTTTAAAATGATTGTTCCTTTATTTATCCTAGAAAAACAAGAAGCCATGTATATAATGCAATAAAAAAAATACCGATGTAGAAGACATAAAAGAGATTTTTAATTAGAACAATATTATTTTACTTTGTGTTAGATTCTTTCATAACTATTTATAAAAATATTGAGCTGCATAGTATTTCATTTGTACAATAATAATGTGCAAATATTAATTATACAATACATACATATACAAATGAAAAAATATAGTGCAGTTAGTTATGAAACTATGGTTAAGAAATTTATAATTTATAAATTCGGTCTATGTTAGTACATAATGGTTGATTCTAAATACTTATATTAGTTATTTTAAAATGGTTTAAATAATTCAACATAACAAAATTGCACTTTGTTTCATGCACGTGGATTATAAAAGATTAACTATATTTTATGTAACAAATAAATATTTACTTACTTCACCAATACTCGATGAATTGGTATCTGGACTAGGCTTCGGCAAGGATTCTAAAGAAGTTCCAATAATGAAGTGTTCTAGAGTAAGATAGTCTAAATTTGTTGTATGAATTGATATTCCACATAAAGACCTAAAGTCAATTAGAAAAAGGCTTATATTTCACATAAAAGATTTTTTTGCATTTCAAGTGATTGGTACCAACAGTTTTATTAATATATTGCGTTACGGATTTTGCTGAGGATTCCCAAAAGTAGGAGGGACTAAGCATAGGTGACGTACGCATTTCTGAATGATTCCTTTCCTTGTTACTAGTATTGTATGCCATTCTGTTGAACTTATAAATTCGATAAAATTTATGTACATAATGCAAAAATAAATTATTAAATCATTATATTGTTATAAGTTAATTCAAGGGAAATACAATTGACTTATGTTTAAATCTAAATCTATGAGGTCTATTGACGTCGTGACAACAAATTATTATACAAATTAAAACGTAACAAAAAGATTCATTTCTTTATTTAACTGGCCAAAATCCTATTATTATCACACAATCATAGTTATTAATTCCATGAACTTTTAAATAAACTCGAAATTAAATTAAACAAAACGTCTTTGTACGTAATGTTGAGAATAATTTCACATCAAACCACCATTGTAATAATTTTTCTGACAAAACTTATTATTAACATGAAGTAAATTTTCATGGAATCAAATCGCAATTTAATTTAAATTTAAATTAATATGCGCAATTTCGCAATATACAAAGAAGTATTAATCATTTATTGTTTTCAACATGTAATAATGCAATAAATTACAGAAAGAAAAAAAAACGCGTATGCATTTTTCCAACACATTCCAATCGAATTATAAAATATTCATTCTCGAAGCATTTCAAATTTGAAATCCAAATTTATACAACGCGCTGATAAATTCAAGGCCTAGACTTAATTATTACATATTATAAATTGTACGAAAAAACAAAAAAAAAGAAAGACTGCCGCGCTTTACTCATACAACATAAATATAAATATTATTCATCATTCGAGTCGCAATAAAAATTATAGAATAGCTAAATGACTGAATGCGCTAACTAATCTTTATCAATATTTAAAAGATTTCATGTCATCTTTAATTCTTGATATTTTTTATTGTTTTAAATTCGAACGTTTAATGTGAATAAATAAATTGAAATATGTACGTATTTAGATCCAATATTATTTTTTGATTTATGTCACTAAAGATATAACTACTAGGAGTAGACAAAGTTAAACAATTTATCTTAACTTGGCCATTTTGTGATGTTGTCAATTTTCATGTATTCCAGAATAAAGAAATTCAAATAGGTACGTATATGTATTTAGATACAAAACGACTTTTTGATTTATGTACATACTTGTTACTAAAAATGTAAATACTAAGATTAAACAAAATCCAATGTCGTGTGCCATAAACGGTCACCTTTTGTATGCGTGATATAACTAATTATATATTAATTTTCCAATTTTGTGGTATTATCTATTTTCATGTTGAAAAATTAATTCAAATAGGTATATAGATATTTAGATGCAAAATGACTATTTGATATATGTGATGAAAATGCAACTACTAGAATTAGGGATAATCCACAGCCTCGTGCCGTAAATGATCACCTTTTGTACGTGTTATATTAATAATCGACTTTCTCTTATAACGTGCTGTTTGTAATTTATTACAAATAAGTATATATTTCGCGATAATATTGATTGTTTACACTTTTATTAAAAATTTGCTATAAAAATCATTTTATTGGTACAAAAAGCCTAAAGACAAAAACTCATTACGTATAAATTACTTCAAATGAAACGTATATATATAATATACATATCAATAAATACGCTCTATATTACAATATAAGCATAAGTCATTTCGTTAAAGCAATCATAATTAATTATAGATATTAAGTTGAAACAAATAATGAGTAAACAAACACTTGGCGATGTTTCACAAAATGAAGATGACGGTAATGTTAAATTTGATGGATGGAATAATAATTATTGTCACACATTATCAATATCTTTTAAAAATATTGTATCGAGTGTCTATATAAAATTTTTGAAAGTTCATTATTAAGTGATCATAATAAGCAGCAATTAGATATACAATTAGTAATTAATAGAAACAAATTAATACTCAATTTTCAAGACATACATAAAAATACATTATGAGCATAACTTTTTTTTCTAAAACAGGCACAATTAGTTAAAAATATCAAATTGAAACAATGTTTCATAATCACAAAATGAATTTGAAGGATGAAAGTCATTATCAAAATTGATAAATAAAATTAAACCTGAAACAAATGCCTTTTACTTAACATTTTTCAAAAATGTTTTATTGCACGTGCCTACATGCGATTTCCGATAAGTCATCGCTGAGTGATTATAATTAGAGACAATTAAATATGCAACTAATAATAAATGAATAATTATTATTTAAAAAAAATGGATTAATATGCAATTTTTGAAACAACTAATGAATAAACGACACGGTAATGTTTCACAATCACAAAAGGAATTTTGAAGATGAAAGTAATATCAAAATTGATAAATAAAATCAAACCTTCAACAAGTGCCTTTTACTAAAAAATTTCAAAAATGTTTTATTGCACGTGTCTACAAACGATTTCCAATAAATCATCGCTGAGTGATTATAATTGCCGACAATTAAACATGCAACAAATAATAATTAATGAATAATTATTGAATGATATGGATTAATTGGCAATTTTTGATACAATTAATAAGTAAACGATACGTTAATGTTTTACAATCACAAAATGAATTTTGAAGATGCAAGTAATATCTAAATTGATAAATGAATTTTAAAACATGAACAATTTTACTTAAAATTAAAAAAAATATTTTATTGCACGTGTCTACATTCGATTTCCGATAACTCATCGCTAATTGGATATAATTGGCGACAATTAAACATGCAACCAATAATAATTAACAAATAGCTATTGAAAGAAATGGATTAATATGCAATTTCCAATAATTTCCATTTTATATATTACAAAGTTGCCTTAAATAATGAAATTATCATTATTATGATAATTATTATTCCAACGCAATGATTTTCTAATTTTTGCGCGCGTAAAATCGCAATAACGATCTGAAAATGTTGTGTTGCCTCATTGCTTAATTAACGCAATCTCACAAATTGATTTTACAATCTAATGTGTCTAATCTTAATTAAGCTTAACTACATATTATAATATTGTATTGTAATAAGTAATTAATTTCTACGCAGCTCTCACGATTTGCATAGAAAACAGCGCACACACAAAACAACGAAATCATGAAAGGAAATTTCTACTTCTATAATATGAAGAAGTATTATTATTATTATTTATATCGACGTCTTTTTCTCGGCGCTGCGTAACGAAACTATTTATGAAAGTTGTTGTTGTTGCTGCTGGTGCTGTTGTGTGATTATTATTAAAATGAATTATAATTACGGTTGTTTGCTTGTTGATTGTAAAGTAGTTGTATAGTGGTAAAGTTCATAGGTGAAGAATGCTTTTTTAATGATTTATAGTTTTTCAACTTTAATTTAGCGCTAAATTGAAACTACTCGAGCAAAAACAAATTGGCATTCAACGTACATATACTTACTTTACCAAAGTTTCACTCTTAGTTGTGCAAAAAATATAGGTACGTGTAGTTAGTACAATACATTTGAGTTGCTAAACTAATCCGTTTATATATAGGTATTTTAAAACAAATAAAAATTGTCATTTTTGTGATGATTTTCACGGGGTAAATTAAGAAAAACTTCGAATATTGCATGCTAAATATCAACGTTTCGACTCATATACCTACTTATACACTGAATAAAATATTCTGCCCTATCATACAATTTAGCGAATTATAATTCTTTCTTATAAAAACTAACGTTAAGATTTGAATCATTATTGATGTGACTAAAGACGCTTGAGCTATGTTTTATTAAACATTTATACCTCATTTCAGGACAGCTAAAACATATCAACAATATTTTTATTAGAAAATGATTTATACAATTATTTATAGGTACCGTGAATATAATAATCTTTCCAATTACAAAAACCTTTCTTTAAATTAAAATTAACGTTACAATTTTGACTATTGCTAATTTGACGTAAGTTTTAAGAAAAATTGAAACCACGCTTACTATAAATTCCAAAGAAAAACACAATTGTTTATTTGATAAGTATTTCCGCTTTTTAGAACGTCAGAAGTGTAGCTAGTGTGTACTTTGGAATGAGGTACAAGTGCATAACATTTTATTTATTTTTTTGAAAGTTTACAATCAACTACAATTTATTTCGTTGTTGTTAAAAAACGCAATATTAATTTGTTTATACGCATTTAATTGCAAAAAAAACTAATTTTTTAGTTATTTGAAGGTAAAAAGATTGTATTATCATTAATTGGTAGCAGTAGGAGTACATTGCACTTAATTAGCAATTTTTAATGCAATTTCTGATCAAAAATAACAAGACATGGAATTTGTAACCAATTCTCATACGCATATTTTATTTATATAGGTAATATGTAGAGTATTTCATTACAGCCGCTCAATTTTTGAATGTAAATAAAATGATTGTGAGGTATCAATTATTTATTTGATAACGTATATTGTGGCACTTTTTAATCATAGTGTCGGCATGACTATCTGATTTTTTTATAGCGTTGCTCGGATTGTCTTTAAGAATTAAAATTTGTTGTAAATTATTTAATACATATTTATTTAGATATTTTTAGGTATCACCTTTCTTAATGAAATGATTTACTAGCTATTACCAAAACAAATGGGAAAAATATTGCAAATTAATTATAATACTCTTTACAAAACCCTTTTATATTAGTGATAAGAGTAATTTAAATTTAGGAAATTACTTTCTTGTCAAAACATTTAAACAAATGACTTTTTAAGCATTTTGTTCTGTTGCTGCTTTGTTAGATAAGAAACATATATTTAATCACCTGCAACTTTTCAATGTTAGTTTGACACCGACTAAATGGCTATCAATTAGTATTATGCTACCTCAATTAACAATACAAATTATGTCGGCGCAATTCTTTGAAAATGTTTGGAAGCAAATAAAAGTTGATGGTAAACAAAGCCGAGCCGCCATTAGGCATTAATTATAATTAGGGAAACAAAACAACGCTATTTTCAACTAACTATATACAAGTCAATGCTTACTCTTACCATTCCAATTCCAATAATAACGAGAACGTTTATTTTCTGTTTAATAAAAAGTAATCAAATGCTAATGTTAATCTAATCCAAATAATATTGTACTATTGACCTAAAAATTAAGTTTTTATTGTTCGCTTATGCCTGCATGTGTATTCATTCATTCATAATAAATTTCATACGCTTATTATAAATGAAAATCGCTTTGTGATTAAATATATACAAGAATATTTATAAATAAAAAATAAGTGTGAATTCTATTCAGGTGCTATTTTTAAAATTGTAAGTCATTGCAAATTAAAATAAAAACACAATGTTGAATTTGCTATACTTATTAAAACTGGCTATATGTATATAATTAAAATGAAACTATAAATTTCCGATTACACTTTTATAAATTAAATTAATTGAAATAATACTATATTAAGTATACATATGTTTAATAATTTAGTTAGTTAGATGAAATAAATTAACTAATACTGTTTAGGTAGGACTGGAAATTTATAGCGCTTGCTTTTTTCCTGCGAATACTTATTTCAATATTTATATTCGTAATAATGAATGACAACATTTAGATATATTATCAATTAGATATGGGTTTGTAGGTAATTTTAACGTAATTAGATGTATTCTTAAGTGGCAATCGTTGTATTTTATCTTAGTCCTGATGATAGCGCGAGTCGGAACATGTGGACTACAAATATATTTATTTAATTACATAAATAAATTTTTAGTAAGTGACCCCACCAAGAGTTTAATCAATTTTCATCCAACTTTTTAAACATGGCTCATCAAGAGAATGCAACCAAATTCCTAAATTTTTTAATTAGACGTTGATGTGCTATTTTTTTAATTTTTGTGATGTAACAATAACTTTACCAATGCAATCTAGACAGTGCAATATTATAGTGAAATAACACATTGATATATTTGTAAATTGAAGTCCTTGTTTGGCTTGCAACATAAAAAAGTTGCTCACCCCTGATACAAAGGCTTCTTTAATAAAACTGCATATTTTTGATCGCATTGCGGGGGTCACCATTTATCGCGAGCACTGAGTAAGTACCTTACCTGAGTTATAGCAAATTATGCCCTGTCGATGTCTGTGTATACCTATATTTTATAGAGAATTTGCTTTTTGACACAGGAACTTAAGATCGGGATATAATATGTATAATTGTAAAATAATTAAGCAACGAACATTATTTAAATTTATCTATATTCATGTATTTCAAAAACAAGAACAAATTATTTATGTTTTAATCAAACTTGCACATTTTATTACACAAATTTCAAGGAAAAATGTGGTTTTCATTTAACAATTTAATTAAGCTACGACTTTTAATTGAAATGAACGCTCATAATAATAATAATAGTTATTATTATAATATATTTGTTCATTTAGGACCACCCAATGAGCCTATTCATATTAATATCTGTGTGTGTAATACGCATACATATGTAGAATGTGTGATACAGCGGTAATCAATAGATAACAAATACAGATATAAACATCATTAATATATTTAATACTTCCTTCCTACTAGGTTTAGTGGAAGGGAAGGATCGACATGCCTTTCTTCTTTTATACATACACTTAGGTATGTATTACATTACACAATCGAGTCATACGGGAAATTGGATTATATTAATGTAAATTTAAAGGTTTTCTTGCTTCTTGTAAAGACTACGAACAACACGCACTTTCCAGTACGATAATTTAACAAAGCATGTCTTAGTTTCAATTATTTTTTGGCTTAGAATATGAAATAAATTAAGAAATAAAAATGAATAATATTTTCATTTCACGTTTTATAACAATTTTGCTTTTAAAATATTGTATAAAATAGCCTTTGACGTATATACCTAATTAATAAAATGTAATGTTGTAGACTTATAATTAATAAATACATATGCTGTTATTATATAAACATAAAATATGCTGTTGCTAATTTGTAAAATATAAAACTCAAACAACTCGCATATTTTATACGCTCATAATTTGATTTTAAAAAACCTTTAGCGAGCGATTTCGAATATATTTTCGCATAGACCAATGATGAGCAAATTGCAATCCCCGGGCCAACTCCAATCCAGTCTGGCACACATTTTATAAAAATAATTAAAAATAACCATATAAGGTAAAAATCTAAGTTTTTAAATAATTCTAATTGAATATCTATTGAAAAATTGTACACTTAAACAATTATTAATAAAAAAAAAAAACAGTTTTCCAAATATAAATGTTTGCATTTTCATATATTTTTGTGCAGCCGTTTTCAATAATGAAGCTCAGAAAAAGATGTGTTAGATTAGATTGACGGATGAACATCTTCCTTTTGAAGAATAATAAAAAATATCATGGTTCGTTTATATTTTTTTTGGTTTTTTTAGGGCGCATATAAAAAGTTTACCCTGCACTATCATAGACAGATGGCATTGCAAAGAAATGGCAGAACTTCCTATCGAACCTAAAATAGTAGGTGTAATTAAATTAGTTCCAGAAGTTTTTCTATCCAATTCAGCATACCTATGCCTTAGGAACAACTTTCTAGAGTAGATATCACCTCCTACATTCTATCGTTTAACGAAGATATCAAAAAATATAATAAAATAAATCAAATGAATATTAAAAGCTAGCTAAACGTAACTTAAAAATATATAAAATTTGTTGTTTTTGCTAGATTAGTATTTTGTGGTAAACTATTTTTATTATAAAACATTTTAAGTATTAACAAAAGTAACCTATATTTTTATTATATAGTTTTTTATCATTTCTGTTGACTAATCCATCCTCAATTATGTAATTAGTATCATATTTAAATATAAAATGCCGCTATCAACACTTAAATGTAAATATTGTATTATTAATGTACACTACAATTTTCAAAATCACAAACGAATTGAAATATTTTTGTTTGTTGGATGGGGAAGAAAGAGGAACAAAATATTTTTGTTCCAATTTTCCTCTTTTTCATTATAGTATAGATATACCTGCCAACTGCTAAAAACTTTAACCCATACTCAATTGTGTAATTAGTAGCATATTTAAATATCAAATGCCCCTATCAACACTTTAAAATAAATATTCTATTGTTAATGTGCACTACAATTTTCAAAATCACAAACGAATTGAAATGAACAACGAAAAAGGAACCAAATAATTTTGTTATAAATAAAAATGTAAATTACTCGATAATTAGTAGATATACCTATCAACTGCTTTTTTGTGTAAAATCTCTTTGGTTACGTTTTATTAAAATCCAGTGATATTTATTAGGTTTTTTTACCAATGTAACACGGAACACAAAAAGCAGCGGAAATTAAAAGATAACAAAAATATCGTACAATAGCGATATTATTTAGAAACGAGGAAAAAAACATGCGACAGTCCGACCGACAGTCGTCGAACGAATCGTTATGCAACTGCTGTCTATACATATATCATCAATCGGAGAGAGCGAAATACTTACATTGAAAAAGTTAATATAACATTATATTAATATCATCATTGATTCGGCGAAATGATTTATTTAATGCGAACATTACTGGAAAGTGATTTTATTATTTGGATTTCAGCGAAATGTCATTAAATATAAACAATTATAAATTTTGTTTCACAAATTGAGGAAAGCGTTGTTGCACTTGCTGTAATTAAACGGCGGAAATTGAAAGATAACCAGCAATCGTTTTGATTGAATTATTACATTAGACGTTAGATTACTCGACGATAAGTTTGAAAATTTATTAACATTGAATAAAAATAATATTTATCTATTAATACATCATAGATAGATGGATTTAGTTAGATCTATTATATGCATTCTAATGCAATCATTTGTTGTTTTGTGTATTATGATTATTACACAATGTTGCGCAAAAATATGCATATTCCATTTAAATAATACAATTAATTTACTAATTTTGGAAACAATGGAATAATAATATTTTGATCGCTTATTATGTAAATCGTTAGGAAAAAAGGTGTTTTGCATATTTTTAATTTTGTAATTCGGAATAAAATTATGAGACACTAAAAATTGGCAAACAAAACAAAAACATAAAATCGCAATCAAAAGGAAGTTAAAAAATATTATTAACACTTATATATATTTATTTTAAAATATGCCAATATTAATAAGTATTGCTTTGAATTCTGATTTTATTTATTATTATTACTAATTCAGTATGACTAATTTAGTTTAAGGGCATTTACTCGTATTTGTGTAATATTGTGAGTTCGGGTTTATTCTTTTTTTGTTGTTAATTTATAATTTATCATTTTTTTATATCTTTTAAAAACATTTTTAATTACGTCCACATGAAAAATAATTGTAAATACTACCGCGAATAAATAAAATTTTGTTAGAGTATTTATTATTTAATACATAAATAATATAATAAAGAATAAACCGATAACTTATCGAATTTTAAATTTCATGAATTTTGTTAATTTATTTAATATTATAAAAAAACATATAACAACATAATGCAAACAATTTCATAAAATATCAATCTAAAACATTATTAAAAATTAGATTAAAAAATATTTTTGGCTTTTATTCGATGTTGTAATAATATATAATGAATAATATACTTTGGTGGTGACGATAGCACGAAACGCGAAAAGTAGATACTTTATCTAAAAGAGAATGTTTAATTCAGTTAATTACTTACCTTACTAATAAATTTATTCCTTTTTCTATAAATAATATGGATCACATTACCAAAACTCAAATTTGTGGTTAAAAAACAAGAAGAAATTTAAGAAAATAAACAAAATATTTTACTGTTGTTTTGTAATAATAAATTACACATAACAAAAAGTATACAAATCGTGATTTTGTAATTGTACTTTGTCGAAAAATCAAAAAAAAAAACATTATAAAGTTACATCATATTTTTAATTTAATGAATTATTAAGAATGCAGTTATAAAAATTGTTTACATAGTAAAATTTTAAGCACCTAACTAGATTTATTTTACATAATACATATTAAAATATTTATGAACTATTATGTATTTTATTTAAAGATACTTTCAAAAAAATAATTTAAGAATCTATGAACACATGTTCTTGATGTTTATAAAGTATCATTTTTATTGATTTTCTGTGTAAATTACTTAAAATTGAATGTTTTCGTGAAATTTCTAAAGTAAAAAAAATATTCAATAGTTATTTTTACCAAATTTGTTATAGAATATAAATTTTAATACATTAAATCACAAATGAAGTAATAAATACACAAAGGAGGCATAATTAGTAACGCAAATTTATTAATTATTTGGCTAAACACAATTTAAGACATAAACTCAAAGATTTCTAAAGTAAAAAATATTATTCAATAATTATTTTCTCCAAATTTGTCATGAAATATGAGTTTTAGTACATTAAATCACAAATGAAGTAATAAATTTACAAAGAAGGCATAATTAGCAACGCAAATTTATTAATTACATTGTTAAAAACATTTTAAAATTAAATGTTTTTGAAAAAAAAAAATATTCAATAGTTATTTTCGCCAAATTTGTCATAGAATTTTAATTTTAATACATTAAATCACAAATTGAGCAATAAATACCATACACAAAGCGGGCATAATTAGTAACGCAAATTTATTAATTATTTGGTTAAAAACAATTTAAGGCATAAATTTACTAGCTAATAATGACGCTAATTACTTTCCAAATTTCTAAAAAAAATAAGAATCCATAATAAAGATTCATCTCTATGTGCTCATAATGTATAATAATTACCTTAAAAACAAAAGAAAAAAATGGAAAATTAAACAAATTGCAATGAATTAAGTAAGCAAGTGGAGCCGCGTTTGTATTTTCCTGAAAGAGTAGAGCGAATGTAGGCTGCGCCCCCCATTCGCCATCTCGTCGAGCCGCGGCCGCACACGAATCCGCTCATTACGGCACTGGCGCGCGGCGCGTACTTCGCTGACTACAACCGAACGTAACGATTTGTCAGGCTTCATTCATGAATTAGCTCGCATTGCAATGAATGTGCTCGCGTTGTGGCCGCTGTGTCGTTGTGCACGTGCGAACCGTTGTTCCCGTTCATCGTTTGCGCCCGCCGCTAGTGCGATGTGAACAAAATGTGCGTCCTCTACATCGTCGTCGTCTCCATTTCGTAGCGAAATTGTGTGCCGTGTGCTGTGTACTGTGTGGCTTGGCCTTTTAATTGCGTAGGCCAAGCGAAGTGCGGCTGCTGCACGCGACTGTACCGTACACTCATGTCACACCATCCCATTCATTTTTTTCAGGATATGGTTTAAATAAAACATGGCGACTGATGACATGAATGTTCGTGTCGAGGAACGTTTAAAAATAAAAATAGGTGAGTCGATACGCAATTTTGATTATTTACCACATCATCGATTCATTGTTGCACTCGAACGTGGCCCCATTACGGAGCGAGCGTTTTATAACCTCAAAATGCTTTGTGTTTTGTTGTTGCATTCCCTCCGACCAGAGTGTTTTTGTTTTGCCCATTTTGCTGAATGATTAATCTCGTTGTTTTATTAGGGGAGGCGAAGAATCTCCAGTGTAGAAATCATGGCTCATCGATACAGCGTGACGTCTATTGCACACTTTCTCTCGATCAAGAGGAAATCTTTCGCACATCAACCATCGAAAAAACGTTGAGGTAAGCATACTACATACACTTGCATGCTTATCGTGCTAATTTCCTCTCTCGATTCCAGCCCGTTCTTCGGTGAAGAATTCCAGTTTGAAGTACCTCGTAAATTTCGCTACCTATCAGTGTACGTATACGATCGAGATCGCCATCTGAAGCAAGACAAAGTACTCGGCAAAGTCGCCATCAAGCGTGAAGATCTCTCGTCGTACAACAACAAAGATCACTGGTTTGCGATACGTCCGGTTGATGCCGATTCTGAAGTGCAGGGCAAGGCAAACATTGAAATTAAGTTTGAGCCAGTGTACAACAGACATAACACCAGCTACTCGACGAATAAACGCTTACAAGTGCGTGTGATTGAGTGCTTAGATTTGACGCTGAAAAACGGCTCGTGTGATCCCTATGCGTTAGTTTCGGTTGTGTATACGAACGGAAAGAAGGTGTGCAAGCGAACTAAAGTGCGAAAAAAGACGGTCTGTCCGCAGTTCGACGAGGTGTTCAGCTTCGACAACTATGAGGATCGCGAAAAGGATAAAGACACTTACACGGTGTGTCCGGAGAGTGAGGTGGAGATCTGTGAGCTAAATGTATCCATTTGGCATGGCGGGATGGGTGGTGATGTGTTCTTAGGCGAGGTGCGTGTGCAGTTGCGTGGATATCAACAGCAGAATGCTGCTCCCAAAAATGCTTGGTAAGTCAGTCCTCATTCATTGCATTAAAATACTGATGACATCATTGCTTTTAGGTACTTTCTGCAACCGCGTTCGAGCAAGAATAAACCGAGTGTTTCGTGTTCGACGCCACCCGGCACTCGGCTCTCGATAGACAATTCATTAGGATCTCTCAGACTTCAAGTTCAATATACTGCCGATCATGTATTTCCAGCCGAAGTCTATGTACCATTACGTACTTTATTATTAGACAGTGTCGTTGCCGATGTAAGTCGAATTAATCACTTTACATAGTATATGTTATGACTTACATTTTGTATCATTTGTAGCCGATTACGTCGAGCGCCGTTTACATATTGGGCGAAATCGTATCGAGTAAAATGGATGTGGCTCAACCATTAGTTCGTATATTCATGCATCATGATAAAATCGTACCTATTATAAGATCTCTAGCTAATGCTGAAATATCAAATCTCACGTAAGTTTACCAAGCAAGTTTGTAAGCTATGCAAGCCGGTTATTGTTAATAAATATTTTTGTTTAGCTAGCACAGTAGTAATAGTAGTATATTCAGAGCTAGAATTTCATAGTTAGCTAAACAAATGCCCAAGAAATTACTATAGATTTGTAGAGTAAAGAAATAATTTTAGAACGACAATAGCATGACAAGAATTATATTAAAAGATAACCTTCAAGTTAAAGTTATGCCTTTGCTATATATATTTGCTATTTTAAATTAACGTTACAATCTAGCTATGATACAAAATTGACTGTTAGAACCACTATGCTTGCTAGCTTAAACTAAACTTTACCATCACAATTCTAACACAGCGAGAATTAGTTTGCTATTTAAGTCAGACGAGTTCTAGTTCAAGATTTTATCCTGTAAATTTCATATGAGATTGTAACACTTGTGATGTTTAAAGAGATATGTTCAAGAAAGCTTAAAAATGTTGACGAAATGAACAGAAATGATAAATGTAACTTGCAATCTCCTTTTTCTTGCTGTGCTGCATGCTTAACAAATTTTGCATTGTTTTAAAGCTACTTTTTGCTACACATGTAATAAATGTAAAAAATAACAGTCTCGTACTGTCGTATAAAGAAGCACTTTCAGAAAGGTATAAAATGTTAACAAAATAAGTATTATGGCAGAACATGAAATTCAAATGTAATGTTTTTCTACCAAGATACTTTCTTCATTAAAATTGATGCGATTCTTCTATAAGTCACACTATCTATTTGTCGTGGATGTTATTTGTTTATATGTTGGATTCTACCTAAAAAGAAAGAATAATTTACAATTAGATGCAAGACTAACTTGAATACATTTTAATTTAAATCATATTGTTATAGTGACCCTACGACAATATTCCGTGGTAACACGCTAGTGTCGAAAATGATGGACGAAGCGATGAAGATGATCGGGTTGCAGTATCTCCACAAAACGCTACGGCCGACCATCGATATGGTATTCACCGAGAAGAAACCGTGTGAAATAGATCCGACAAGAGTGCGCGATTCGAACCAGATCCAAACCAACCTAGCGAATTTGAAGAGCTATGTGCAGAGCATATTTCAGGCAATCACGGAGAGTGCAGTACATTGTCCTGCACTGATGTGTCAGATATTTCACAATCTCAAAGAGAGCGCCATGACATATTTCCCGGATAATCGAGAAGTTCGCTACTCGGTTATATCTGGATTCATATTTTTACGTTTTTTCGCTCCGGCGATTTTGGGACCTAGATTATTTGATCTTACCAATGAACAAATAGTAAGATCTTGTTACTTGCGGTTAGTTTGACTACCTGCTTAACACGTTTGTTATTTTAGGATCAACAGACCAACAGGACTCTAACTTTAATTTCTAAAACCATCCAATCACTTGGAAATTTAGTTAGCTGTCGTTCGACACAACAAGTGTGCAAGGAGGAGTATATGGAATGTGTTTATAGAGAATTTTGTACTGAAACCCATGTGAAAGCTGTACGACAATTTCTCGAAATTGTTTCTGCCAATTCAAACCCACAGATTATACCAGTCGACACTCCAGTGACGCTAAAAGAAGGGTAAGTTGCTCATCCAACTATTTAATAACCCGAAATAATTGTATTCTGTTTATTTAATGCTTTAAAAAAGGGAGATGAAAAGGTAAATTGAATGCTTAGTGACTGTAAGCTGTGCAACTATTTAAACAAGCGTCATTATACAAATTGCTTTTATTCTTAGTCTGCTATAATATTGCAAATGCTAATGAATTAATGTACATATTTGATGAGTAAAATATCTTTTAGGGTGATGATTAAGCGCGCACAAGGACGAAAACGCTTCGGCCGGAAGAATTTCAAGCAACGCTACTTCAAACTGACCACACATGATCTCAGCTATTCGAAAACCAAAGGAAGAGAAGCGTTGTGCCAGATCCCCTTGTCGAAAATCTTGGCCGTTGAACGATTGCAAGAGCGTTCCTTCAAGATGAAGAACATGTTTCAAATAGTACAACCCGAACGAGCACTATATGTACAAGCAGCGAACTGCGTGGAAGAAAAAGAATGGGTGGATTTACTCACGAAGATCTGCCAGACAAACGCCAACCGATTAGACATGTATCATCCCTGTGCTTTTATTAACGGACAGTGGTTATGGTAATGACGGCCATTCTGTGCCAGAGGTTGTTTGATTCATTAATCTTATTTTAGCTGTAATTCACCGAATGAGATTGCGCCGGGCTGTACGGCCGTATCGGCGATCGACAGCAATAACCTGCACATGACGCTCGATCCAGAGAGGGATCTGCAGAGGATGCATTCGCTAATTCTGGCGCATATATCACGACTGGAGGCGCTGTTGACGATGTGTCAATGCGAAGCGGTGTACACAGGAACAGTGAGTAGTGTCGCCTTTGTCATGGAGGACTTTAAGGGCTGTTGTAAGACGCTGAAAAACCTGCAAGAAATTGCGTATACAATCGAACAAAAGCATCGCACTTATCACAGGACACTGGCGAGGGACACCAAGTATGGAAGCAAGTAAGTTTTTACACAAATAAGAGGTGTTATATACAATGGTTTCAAGTACTATTGGTTTATTTTTCATCGTCTTAATTTACCGACATAGACGATTGTTATTGAATTGGATTAAAATCGAGAGATTTTTTCGATATTTTATCAAATAATCTATATATACTATTCGTGTAAACTTTTTGAAAGAAAGCAAACAAGCAGAAAATCATAAAATTTTTAAAAGAAACTTCGCAAAAGGCTTTGCAGTTTCAACAAGTTTAACTTTGTAAACTTTGAATTGAATTAAGAATATAATGTGCAACTATGCAATTTTGATCGAAAAACGCTTTTTAAGTTCAGAAATGATTTTTAAATAATATAATTTATATTTCGATTAATTAAATCCCTGGAAGTAGATACATATTTTTAACTTTTAATTTATTGGCTTAAACTATTTAATAATGTGAAGTTGTAAATGGGCTTCTATGCCGCCCTTTGAAATCAAAAGCAGGTTATGGGAAAGTGTATGGGAATTGTTTCGTGATTGTGCCATTGTTTACAAAGAAAAATAATTACAGCACTAAAATTTAGGTGACAGCTGTATTATTTTCAAAAACTCAATTAGTATGCTTGTAATCTTCCGACATTGTTTTTATAATAAGATATGGTATTGTTGAATTAGTAAGTAGGTAACTGTATTAGCTCGAATTATAAAAGCATAATAACATTTTAACACCATTATGAGCGGAAGTAATATTTATTAGAAGAACTACAATTTAAGTGAATTTATTAGCTACATTCTTTCTCTTTTTTTTAATGTTTCTACAAAAAAACCATGTGAACTGCTATCTTATTTTGTAATTAACGGTTCCTAGCAAAATATTTAATCCGCAATCAATTAAATGTCAGAAAAATATAATTTCAAAATATACTGCAATTTTAGTATGATACAAGAGCAATTTCATCACAAAATTTAATACACGTTTTATTATTTTAAGTCGGTAATGAACGTTCGGAGGTTTACTTAATTCTGATGTTTTTGGTAAGTTGGCAAAGAAACATTTGATTTAAGAAAATGGTGGAATTAAGAATATTACACTAGCTGCTTGCTTGGGAAGAACTTTTAATTAGCACAATTGTTTTAGAGCTCAAAAAGGAAATAATTATGAGCACTTATTGTTTAATAACAGAAAACTACTCGCTATTTTCTGTTTGTACTAAAAATAAATGTCTTAAATATTTAAGCAAGTTGCTTAATTAAATTCTAGCATCAATCAATTTCCTGGTGATTAATTATACTGCTAATATTTATTTTGTATTTAGCGCTTTATAAGTCTGCAGATGTTCTCAAAGCCAACACTTGCCGATGCTAGAATTTATACTTACAATGAATTATTAATATTACGATGGAATTATGGAGCGATACTTCTAAGCATACTTCATCGCTAAGATCTCTCAAATTCAAGTATTACAAAGTATCGAATTCGTAAGCTTTTAAGTATTGTACTTAATGGGTATTACTCGAAATACGTACTTCCTTGTTTTTGACTAAGTTATTAATTAATGAGATCTCAAATATGTTTTTATATTAGTGCAAAGCACAACTGGTATAGATAGCGATTATTTATTCCCATTAATTGCGCTATAATTGACGTATTCGCCACTCCATCAATTCTCGAACATAAGCTGGAAATAAGTTGTGATTTATAATGATACCTTTCATTATACTTCTTCAAATATAAGTTTTATTGCTTTGAACGCAGATATGCAGCTAGAATTTCTTATAGATGAGTAGTTGGATGTATTGTGCATTTTCGATATATTTTTTTATTGAATTTGTACATTGAAAAAATTCACAAATAGGCTTCCAATTCAATTTTTTAAATAATTTCGAAGAAAAGTTTAATGCACCTTGAGTGAAAAAATATTTTTTAACTCTTGGTAATATATTTACCACCTAATTTTTAATATTTAATAGTAATTTTGAAATTAATTTCATAGTGAAGGGGTCAAATTCCAAAATAAAACAAGTTTAATACGAAAATTATTTAGTGTTTTTTGTTAGATTAATAATATAAAATGCAAAACAATGCACACATTTCATTTGAAATGAATTCATTTACTCAAATATAATATTTATTAGCGTTTACTGAACAAAATTATAAATGATTTTATATTTTTTGCGATAGAAAATGCTTATTTCAAAATCATTAAAGACAATTCAAATAATTGCGCACACTTGACGAAAATTACTCTCAAATGAAGGCAACATTTCTGATCTTTTCCCTTTAATTTATCTTTAGACATACATAATTGCAATGATTGATTCAAGGGGCCCACGCAAAATCATGCGATTTAAGTTAATTATTTTGTTTGTTCATACTGGAACACTATTATGAAACAAAATATTAATATTGCATGAGTTTGTAATGTTGCGTCTGTCTATTTAAATATTATTTCAGCGCCTAGATATACAATACGGCAATGGGCGAAATTAATTGCTTGGCGAAACGATTTTTTGCAGATTGTCATATTGTACGATCGTACAATGCATGCTTGAGGACGGACGTGATGATAAATGTACGATGATGACCGCATTTGAAAAGAATGGTTTTTTTTAACAAAACAGAGTACTGCTTGATGCAGTTTTAGATTACCGAATGACGTTTATTCTTTTTTTGAAATATGGAATAAGATTTTTGCTGATTTCTTGAAATTTCTACGAGATTTTATCGCTGGCAGTTTCACATTATTAATTATAAAACAATGGTGTGTAGATTAAATCGACGACGATTCTAAAAATAATTTACTGACAAAAAAGTTTAAAATTTTTAATAATGCGTTAGAAATTGAATGGATTCTATTAGAGCGTTGTTTGACAAATGCCATTCTTTGTCAGGAAATGTTTCATTGTGATGTGATATATGCAGCTTTACAAAGTCAGTTTTAATTTTAGATTTACTTACATTACTTTAAAAGTTCGAATTAACCAAATGTCACAAAAATAGTAGGAGTATAATTTATAATACTATTGATCAGACATACAATGACACGTAATAGAAACATAATAATATTGTAATAAAGATTAACTAACTATATGATAGATATTGATTTTAAATAACAAAATCGTTCATTGTGCGTTGTAAGTTAAAACTCGAATTTTTATCACAATAGTACCTACAATTTATTAGAATACTACTATTAATTCTTTATTTTTCCTATATGTATTATTATATGTACAGGGTTTGCCGAAACGTAAGAGTAATGATTTTTTGTTTATTATTGTCATTAAGCTCTCTAGGAATATAAGAAATAAGAAGTGACTTTTTGGCGAAATTTTTATTTTTTAGTGAGTCTTACAAGCTATATATTCTGAAGAAAAATAAAATCGCCGTGAAAACCTAAACTTAACTTGAGTAAAGAGCTCTTTTGATGCTAAATCTTCAATGGCAATCTTTAACAACAATTTGATATAGACAGAATGTAATTTATTAATGTGTGTGTTTCATGGAAAAACCAAATCGTACTTCTCGAATGCGTAAAAATTGCTTAGTGATTACACATTCCTAAGCTGACTTACCGTTTCATGCATCCTTATCGGTCCCACTTCGCTGTGACTTGCAGTTACTGCACAATAAAAGCAATGATTAAATTGGTCCAACTCTGAGAATACGCATTTTGGGATCTATTTGACAATGACAATTTTTGCAATAGTATCTTAATTTTAATATTTATTACAATTATTCATTTATTTATGCTCTATTATTGTTATAGGTCTGCACCGATCGGTGATGACAATTATTTGTTGGCATCAAGAATGAATTTGGATTCGTCGCTGTTGCGAAGTCATTTGGGTGAGCCGCCTGTGTCCTTAACGTAAAAAAAATAAATCAATTTTTTGACTATGTATCGTATTAACTCTTATTTATTTAAACAAAAACAAAAAAACTTATTCTCATTCTAAAGACTGTGGATTAATTTAAGTAAATGAAACACCATCGTATTCTAAATTTTATTAATTAATATACCTATAATTAATATGAGCTACATTGTAACGAACGCAATCTTAGAATCAACTTGCTCATTTTATATTTTTTCAAAAAAACAAAACTGAAACAAATTTCTTAGTTTCTTAGTTGTAAATGAATGTTTGTAATAATTACTATTAATTAATTAATTAATGAAAACAATTGAGTACAAAGTAACCTATTTACTAATCGTGTCTTCGATGTAGAGCAATAAAATTTGCAAAAATGGCAATAGATGTTTATTTTAACATGTCAATTAATTAGTAGAATCTATAGTTTTCCATTAAA
This sequence comes from Adinopsis sp. GC000173, assembly GCA_030264715.1. NCBI lineage: Eukaryota > Metazoa > Arthropoda > Insecta > Coleoptera > Staphylinidae > Adinopsis > Adinopsis sp. GC000173. The sequence continues at coordinate 2,674 of JARJDW010023861.1, read as the reverse complement.
AAATTAAAAATTTATTGAAATTTTATCTATTTTTATTGTTTTTTGAATGGAAAACTGCTGTTTTTATATGTTTAATTGTATTATAGTTGTACAGTTGTTGAGACGCCATTTGATTAATAAGGGCATTTTTATCCCCGCTGTTCTCATGTTTTTTTATATATAATTTGTTAAATCGTAATAATGCCATTTTGCATATTATTGTATAACTTATTTATTTGAGCTTTGTTTAAGGTATTTTCATGTATACGTTAACTGTTCTACTTTTTAATATAAACAAAAATTATCTAAAAAACTAATATATATTAATAAATAATTTATAGTTATAGTATTTATATTATTACGGAATAATATACTATATAGTTGTGTATATTTTTTATATTCTCGATGTATTTTTTTTGTTTCTCAAGCATTTAATGCATTTTTAACTTTTTCATTTTTTATTTTTCAAAATAACTTATTAATTTCTTTTGTATAATACTTAAAAGAATAAATCCAAGATCTGCAATCTGCTTTTTTATTGTCACAAATCATGCGTATCGCTTTCATCCAGTTGGAAAGGATTTTGTATCGAATTTCCTGTCACTAACAAACGATATCATTAAAATTTGTAAAATCTATACATTTATGTATAAATATTATTTAAATATGTATGAATTACATTTTTCATACTCGAGCGTCGTGTTGAAATAATGTTTTGCGTTGAAACAATACAAATATTATGCGAGCGGCGTTTTTACTTGAATACTAATGCAACTGACTAATATATTACATCATATTTTCAGCGTAAATGCACAATTTTTATTTTATTTCGCCATATTTATTACCAGCCTGACGTTTTTCAACATTATTTAGCACCTCATTTACATGAGAGACATGACTCGCAACCTATGCAACCAATCTACCATTCGCACCAATTGCATTTCAATTTAGTTCATATTATTTCTGCATTATGATGTGGTGCTAGAGCACCAATGTAGAAATTGTTTTAAATAACAGTGATACAGATTGTGATAATAATTCTGCAATAAAAATTCGAATTGTTGGTAATTAGTAATTAAGCAGGTGTGAGATTGTAATATTATATTAAATATTTTTGTAGGGGTTTAATCAATGCATGTTTTGTGTATGCAGTTGTGGTACTGAAATGCCTCCAGATACAGTTGCTGTGATTTGTGGTGAGTTAATTGTATTAATATTTTTATGCATGTATAGTAATTAGTATAATTCCGATTGAATTAAACTCACTACGCAAGATAATAGATGTAACATTATGTTTTGAGACAGCACTAATTCTAGTTGAAACACAAGGTTTAATTGCTCTCATGTAATTCGACATACGAGCTGCGTATTTACACATTCTGGACGATTGAGGCTTCTTTGACCATGATAGTAGCGCTCTTTAATTAGAATATGATTGCTGATTGTGTTGTGATTCTGCGAATAACCTCAACATGTATTATTTATGTTGTAAAGCCGTCTTATTTATGGCAGTAGTGCGTATACAGGTGTTATTTATGTCCTTCAACGACGAGGTAAATTTTTTATGGTGGTTTCGTTGCATTTTACGTGTGACTCGAGACATTGATAATAATATCATGAGCTATGCCATGAAATATTTGTGGTGTGGTTTCTAAAGCAAATATTGCAACTCATTCTCGATGCCAAACGAGAGTTTGTTTAAATTAAAATAGACTTATTTTTGATTAAAAATATTTAATATATCAACTGTACTTTATCTAGAACAGCGATAGATTATAAAAATATCATTGTCTTAATAAGTTTTTGTTTTTGAATAACATCAAAAGTGTTATATAGGGTGACGGCCTTCGGAGATGGCGAGCAGGGCACTCGCCCGGGGCCTCACGCAAGTACTCATGTTTTGTTAGTATACAAATTTCTAACTGAAAATCAGCCAGAAACCTAGTATATATTATTTGAAATCCACAAGGTAGAAGTAACCCTTTGTTGTGAAAATAATAGATAGTAAGAAGATTGGTTATTTCTGCACTACCCTGTAGCATTCTTGAAAAAACTAAGACGTAAATTTACGATCAGTTTTATCTTTAGCAAATCTCCGCTATCAATCAAAGAATCTGCTTGATTATGGCGATTGCAAACGTTACATTATGTCGAGTAGTATCTTTTTATTTTCAACAGCTGGTCGACAATGTTAGAATTTGCAGTTATTGTTAGTTAGCCAACATCATCTAAATTATGTGTGTGCTGGCCGGGCTTGTTGAAGTTCCAAACTTTAATAGCTTCGTTGATAATCAAATATCTTCATTATTGAGATAGTTAAAGGATGTCTTGTACATATTGTTTCATGCATGTATCAGCGTGAAAGGTCTGTAACATTCACCTGATAGCAAAGCAAACATTAAATTGAAACAGAAATGGGGTAGGTAGCTTGGCACGCTGATAATAAGTACATCAAATTACGAATAATGCGCCCGATATCGATTGCACGTTGCGTTGTTGACTAATAATAAAGGCGATTTTCTCGTGCTGCTTTTCCATTATTTAGATTTTTATTGTATGGCATGGCATCGTATCGATGAGCAATAAATAAAAAGAAAGGTATATGATGAGGATTTGATGGCTTAGTGATAGAGCTTGTCTATCAGTCATGAGATTTTAGCTAGGATATATACTATAGATTTAAGATTTATATATA
>JARJDW010023858.1:0-45076 GCA_030264715.1 Adinopsis sp. GC000173 | reverse complement strand
AACACGGTGCAAACTGTCAAAGCTGTCAAATTTGTGTGCATGGGGAATAAAGAACAGACAAACTGCACAAATTGTGCATGTTCATGAACATTTTGGAATAAAAAACAAACCTATTATTGCAAATGTTATAATTTAACAACAAATTGATCTGCAAGCAATATATCTAGTACACTTAATCAAATTGAAAACTAAACTCGAAAGTTGTATTGTATGGTAGCTCAAACAGTTACAAGCTAATATTTTTATAATTCATCATCTCTGTCAGCGCAAACATTTTACAAATCGAAGTAAGTACACAAACAACTATCGTTTTCTCATTCCTCTTTCCCCCAAAAACGGCATAACACTTAACAAATCATCATCGTATTTATTGTGCGCGAGGCTTTTAGCTGCGAACCCATCTGCTTAAATTAAAAACCAATTAATTATTAAATCATGCACAACGCAGCCGCTAATCGATTCAAATCAAGCGTTCGAATCGTAATTGCAGTCCATAAACCAACCATAACAAATTGTTACTTACAAGGAGAATAAAATGTATATATATGTACATAATACAAAACAATATTTACTTTCGCTATTTCCTCCTTTTTTTTACATTCGCGCGACTTTGCTCGTTCTTTTTACGGCAGCCGGCCGTAAAGTTGTGGGATGGAATTTTCGGTTCGTCCCAAATCATTTACATTAAAGCATAAATAATTTGTTTCAGTTAGGAAAAAGTTTTTTCGTAGTAGAAGCAGCAGCAGAGGAAAAAAAACTTTCCGACATGGCGAAACTCATTCGAGGAAGTGATTTTTCATCTGTACAACAAACAACCACCAGCAATAATAATAAAAAAAAGGCTTCCCGAATTCACTCTGCTCATGTCACAAATTTTATAATTGGGCCGTGAGTAAAATGGCTATTTTAAAACTATGACTCCAAAATCTACGAGAGAAAAAAAAGATCGCGTTGTACAATAACACACAATGTATATTTTTAGTTTGTTTTTTTTTCGAATTATGTGGCATCTCGGGTGGGGAAAAATGGAAGCGAGCGAAGAGATTAACAACTCCACCTAATGTCTAATTATTTCGCTCTGCAACGCGAGTGAAAAATCGTGGTGAAACTTACTATAGCATGAGCAGCATGAACAGCAGCAGCCGACTTTAATATTCGATGCCTTGGCGGTCGTACATTACTACACCAAAAATAGCCGCAATCGTCACAACCGACTTCCGTTTTGTTTATATATTAGAGAAACGTTACAGCGCGCGAGAAAAAATCGTAGGTTAGTGAAGTACTCCTCTCTGGCCGGAAAAGGAAATCGCTGATAATGCATGTTTAATTAGAAGTGTGCAACCCTTCGCACGCCACTGCCACCCGTGTGGTATACATTATGTGCACTGCAGCAGCACAGAAACGCCGAGCCGAAAAGGGAAACAACGTTATTGATTAGCTGCTTCTGTGTGAGGAGGAATATTTCGAACACGGCAAAATGAAAATTATTAGGCGAAAATTAGCCAACACCCAAAAAAGAAAATCGTTTATGGGTGGCTTTTTTGTTGGTTATGATGGCATGCTAATCAATACATCGGGAACGTCATGTTATTTATAATCCCTCGGAACGAACGGTGTAGCAAGCAGTTAGGTTAGGTGCACGATTCGATAATTTCGTTGGCGTATCGTACGATGTTTGTCCACACGCAATCCAACATCCCTTAAAATCACAACAATATGAGAAATGCGAAACAGATTAGATGATGTCCTCATCTATCTAAGCAAGGCTATCTGCATCTCTGTTTGCTATTACAAACAGATGACTGGATTTAGTTGTTTATCGGTGATTTTAAGGTATGTACGTGGCGTTTGCACACCGCATCGTACGCAATTAGAAAATAATATAGAATTTTTACCTTAGTGGCACTAGAATTCTGTTCATTTCCAACAAAAAACACATTTATATTGACTCGAAACAACTTCATACACGCCCAGCACTCTCTTAGAATCGACTGACTGCTGCGCCCTCTCCTGTTACTTGCTCACACTCGACCCGTGTGCCATGGCATGCCATAGGCGTCCCTACCACCATTTTCGCACGAGCCCATCAAATGCGCTAATTTTTGCAACGAATTTCATCAAAACGCGAATTATTCATACGCATAGATGATATTAATGCATATTACAGCTAATCATGATAGTGCCATCATAGGAAAATGCATTTTTTTGGCGACATGTGTCTTCCTCGGCAAGGTGGTAGGTGTTGTTGTAGCGAGCGCGCGAGCGTAGCATTTTTTTATTTTGTTATTAGAAAATCCGACTCCTACTGAAAAATTGAAAGTTACGTATTATTTGATTTAGTAGGCGATACTAAATAGGGCACGAAATCTACAACTATTTCATTCATTCATGATGACGCGTTCCATCTCTGTCTATATATACATGGTGTTGTTCGATTTGCATAAATTGATTGGTAGCATCTGTTAATTGTCCTTTTTTATTTAATAGGTCAATGAGTATTAAGCCTAGCCGAGCTCAGCACAGCATAAATTCAAACCAATTTGTTACAGATTATTCCAATTAATTTTCTCTCGAAAATGTGACAAACCGTCCAAATAATTTCGATTGACTCATCTGACCTTTACCAACGTTTTATGCGACAAACTTGCATGGAGGAAAAAAAATAAGCGCGAGCGACAATGATTATGAAACATTGTAATATTTCCCACCGCAAATCACTCATCGATATGACAACAAAACCAAATATACAGTACATACAGTGCGTTGTGTGGAGACATCTTTACGATATTTCTACTTATCGTATGTATCATCGTAAGTAAATTTAATTTTGGGTGTGATAAAAATGTTTAAAAAATTAGTATTGTATTAAATCAATAAACGTAGAATTTTTTCATTTTTAAACTGATTTTTCATTATCATCAAATAAATCATTATTAAAATATTGGAGATTGATAATTTATTAAAATACTTGATTTTGATTCACTATAGATTTTATTTATGTAAAGGACTAATCTATAAGCAACAAGAAACAGATTATTTATATGATTTCGCAGGGTTTATCAAGATATATTCAGAGAAATGAAGTAAACTTGTACATCAAAGACCTTGTACTAAGAATTGTTCATCGTAAGTAAATTTAGTTTGTGAGTAATAAAAATGTTTAAAAAATTTGTATTGTATTAAATAAATAAACGTACAATTCTTCAATTTTTAACTGATTTTTCATTATCATCAAAAATACAAATAAATCTAATAATAAACCATTATTAAAATATTGAGCATTAATAATAAATTAAAAATACTTAGTTTTGATTCACTACAGATTTTATTTATGTAAAGTCAATACGCATTTCGGTTATACAGCCAGACATCATCAAAACTAATCAAGAAACAAACTATTTATATGATATACCAAGACATATTCTGAGAAATGAAGTAAACTAAATAGGAAATAATACATCAAAGACCTTATACCAAGAATTACTCGCAAGTAGATACAGATTATTTAATTAATTATTAATCTCCAATATTTCAGATAAAAATTGGTAATCAAAGCATTTTTTGATAAATGTTTATTAAATTTATCACATAAAAATAAAGCACACTATTATTATATTAAATTTCTTAAAAATGCGTTATTAAATAAAATGTGTAATGTCTCCATCTTTTTTCTTAATTTTTCATTGTTTCTTTAAAATGTAATAAGAAAATATCTCACGAATATTTCAGATAAAAATTAATAAAATGTATATGAGGAAAATGCAGTTTATTAATCTATTAAAAATGTGTTATTATATAAAAATTATAATTTCTCTACATTTTGTCTTCATGAAAATTATAGCGTTATTGAAAATTGTTAGATATAAACTAATCAAATTAATAAAAATATTTTTTTGAATGCAGAATTACAGAACGATATAATAAAACAAAAACTACCAATTTGATCAATATTTTAAATAAATATTCGGTAGGTTTTGGACAAAACAAAAATATTTAAGAAATTATTTGCTGCATTAATTTTACAATATTTCTATGAACTTGCTTGTCAAATAAAAGTTAATCATGAAAATCAATAAGGAATTTGTTGTGATGCTAAAAAATTTCATGTATTTAAGTTAGCTAACAATTTTTTACAACAATTTACTTGGAAATTGATGTAGTTCGACTAAAAATTCCATTTCTTTTGAATGAATGTTAAAATAAATCATAGAAAAAAATAATCAATTCAATATTTTCATGAATTTTCTTGTCAAATTAAAGCTTATCAAGAAAATCAACAAAGAATTTGTCTTGTATTTAAGTTGGATGACAATTTTTTTACAACAATTTAATTGGAAATTGATGTAGTTGCAATTTAATATAATAGAATCATTGCGACGTGCACTTAAGATTGAATAAAATACATACACAATACTACGCTTTATGCACTTCGTACCAACAATAATATTTATCTTAGTTGGAACGAAAAAAAATGCAAAACAATGTTGGGCGCAAAAATGTCGCGCTGAGTGTGCGACGACGACGACGACGATTAAGCAAACAAACCTTGGAGTGTGTGTGGAATATACGTGCGATGCCGATATTTACGCAGAAAAGCCGCCGTCTTATCAATTAAAAAATATATGCGAGGCGAATAAAATTTGCACAAATCAAATAATAAATTCAAATGTGAAACGGCGAAGCGAATCGTTTATGGCGCAAACGTGTCTATCGCGCAAACATTACGCCCGCAACTTGCAATTGCAATCATCCCGTTTTTTGATGGATGTTTCGAATATGAATATTAAAAAATTGACGATCGTCATGATCGTCGTGATGATGATGATGATGATGGTCGTGTTTTTTTGGGCGCGAGGGTCGGCGGAGCAGTGGAAGAGGGGTGGTTATGCGCTCCGTCGTCGTCGTCGTCGTCGTCGTCGCCACCGCCACAGCAACTATATGTCACGATGTTTATAGTCTTAGTTGACAAGACAAGTATTTTCACATGAGTGGTCTCAGAGGGGCATCGTTTGTCAGCGTCCGTAGCGCGATCGGAGGGTCGCCACCCCCTTCTCTAATGGGTTATTTATGGTAGCAGAAGACACTTTATTACTATGCCCATGTCGATTCAGTCATTACATCGCCATTCTTACTTGCCGTTTTATTGTTATCGGGTTATATTGCGCTTTATATGCGTTCGGCTCGGCGCAAACCATTTCGGCCTGCCTGCCTGTCTTAAAATGCGTGGATGTGTGGTGCGATGTTTAATTGCCTTCGTCCAATTATCGCCCGCAAACAATCGGCCAGGCCATTGACAGAAAAAGTTATCGTTTCGATCCTTTTTCTACGATTCACGATAATAATTGCCGATCAAAATGATAAAATATAGAAAATTCAACGAAATTGCATTAACTACTCATATGTACAATTCAATAAAACAGAGTTTTTAATATTAAAACTTTTCATGTTTTTCATTGAAAGTTAATTTAATTTGATGTTAAAAATTATATATCAATTTAAAAAAAACTGCTTCTGCTCCATTATTGTTCGCAAACAATCAATTATTGATAGGAAATATTATAGTTTTCTGCTTAATATACACTAATTTAACAAAAAATTATTAATTAATTCAATAAAGCAGAGTTGTGTATTAAAACTTTTGATGCTTTTCATTGAAATTTAATATTCAATGTTAAAAACTATATAAATTTAATTTAATTAAAGGGTTTATTTCAATATACACTTTAAATTCGATAAAATGAAAGTATAAAAATGCGATTTTTAACTATATATCTTTATAACTAAAACAATATTGACAAAAAATTGTTTTCCTCCCATTATTGCTCGCAAACAATCAATTATTGACAGGAAATATTAAATTTTCGTGGATTTTTCTACGTAGTTCGATAATAATTAGCGATAGAAATGATAAAGAATAAACATGTGTAAAAAAAGTTTTTGCAGATATTGAAAACAAATTGATAAAATGTAGGATTTTTAAAAAAATCAATTTAATAAAAAATAAAACAAACATTGCAATTTCATTTTGTTTCTAAATATTGCATTTAATCAATTTTAAAAGATTTTATATAAAATCTGTCGATTGATTACAAAGTTGCACGTAAAAAAGAGGCTTATTATACATTTCTAAATGAATGGCTAATAACCATATTTATTTTACTAAAAAAAAATGTAAAACAATTGTGGCCAATACTTGCTGTTGCCCGATTATCGCCTGCAAACAACAGAATGTTTTGTTTTCATTATTTTTCTCTCATTTTACAGCTTTTCGATAATAATTAACGATTGAAATGATAAAATACAAAGAAACTAAGCGAAAAGTCAATTCGAGTGGCCTCGAAAGATTTATTACTAAACTAGGAAAGGTTTGGTTGGAGTGATTGCAAAATGCATATAAAATTCAGTAAAAACACTTGCAATTATGTGTTTTAATGATCGGCTAATGGCCATAGTTTTCTTTCAATTTCTTTCAATTGAATATTGACAATTGTTTATTTTTAGATGAAATTCTCATTTTTATTCAAAATTGAATTTAATATATAATAGAATTGAAATACAATTTCTTCAACAAATAATTCGAAACGCAAACATGTTTTGTTTTAATTTAATTCAAATATTTGCATACTTATATCAAAATTAAAATTGTATGAGAAAAATGTTTCAGTAAAAATAATATTTGTTTGCACAAAGTAAACTTATTAAATAATTAAATTATTTTTCTATTTACTTACAATTAGTTGCTAGCTTCATGATTAATTCACTATACACTGTTCACAATTTAATGTTTAAAACATTTTTGAGACGTGGTTACCACAACGCGAAGACATAAACCATAAAACAAAAACAGAAAAAAACGCTTACGTTTTTTGACAGTAACATTTCCGTCGGTGTGTGTGACCTTATCAGATCGTGAGTGCGTTTCTTCTTCCACTGTCTGTTTGTGTGAAAAAACAATATCTACCGTCTGAGATTCGAATCTCGACGATTCATGGGTAAATAAAGCATGTTATTAATGTGAGGTATTAACATACACACACAGCTTCATTTTTATTGTAAACGGGCGCTAGAAAGTCGACGCGATATGCAAAATGTGCGAATGAAATGAATATGCGTGTGTGTGTGCGTGTGTGTTTTGATTCTGTATGAATATGATTAGCATTCAATTATATATATAAACGTGTGTTTAAATGTAGTTAAAGTTGGGTAATACCATATTTAGATTATGAATAGAATTTTACTAGTTTAATCATTATAATTTAGAAAAATCTAGGCAATTCCATGGGAGTTTAAAGCTTGTGATGGAATTTTTACGGGATTTGCGACATTGAAGCACAATTTTAAAAAATAATTGATAACACTATAAAAATGTGAATTCCATTAGCATCTAATTAATGTTTCCATGCAGTTAAAAATTAGCAAACGAGCAATTTAATATTAAAATTATGGATAGAAGTTTTGTTTTGCAATATCCAAATACAAATATAGCTACAAACTGTATAATTAATATGAATATTAATTAAAATAAAAAGAATGATTTAAAAAGTGTTAAAATGTATACAAATAAAATGAATAAAGTATGTAGCTGTTTTTTAAAAAGATATTTATTTCGCTAAAATTAACTGTAGAATATTTGGATTTGGGATAAAAGTTTAGTCTAGCGTAAAATACACCTAAAAGACGATAAATAAACAATTAAAAATGTAAAATATACCTATATACATCTGCAGTTAAAAAAATTAACGCTCACTCACCAAAATTAGTTTAAGGATGTATTTAATTCGAAATATTTAAAGTTTGGTTTAGAATAACATGTATTTATATATAGGAGCAAAAATAAATAATTGAATAATGTTTAAATTATTGTTTATTTGTAATTGTGTTATTTTGATTTTTACGAATTTTATAAAATTAATTGAATAATTTCAATAAGAATTAATATTAGTAAAAAATTAACTTACGGTATTACTGTACTTGAAATTAACTTAAAAATAATTTGGTTTTAGATAAAAGTTTAGTCTACATAGTATAAAGTACACATCAAACATATAAACAAATAATGAAAATGTTTAAAGCTGCTTTATTGATTTGGAATTTTGTTTGTAATTTTTTATCTGAACTTTGATATGTACTTACTTACTGTTTCTTACCTAGTTTGTTCCTTATTAATTTTTTTGCGATTGCTCACAATTCGACAGCAAATTGAAAAATAAATAACAATTTATCAATATACATATAAAGTAATCGTTTTATTAAAATAATTGTCTTTGATAAGATGAGCTAAAGCAAATATTTGTTGGTATTCGATCAACAGTTTTCTTTAAATATTTGTTAATTTATTTAACAGCAATTAATTTATGCATGCACAACATATTAGGTCTACCGGTAAGTTCTATCTGTGTTTAGTATGCAACAAAAATATTTTTTCTCTTGATCTTTATTAATTTATTAATTTTATTTTACACTAGTGTTTATCCGTATTTAAGACTTGCAAGCATAATTCCAATTTTTAAATATAGATTTTATATTGTTTTTTACTTTTGTAGGCTAATTTACATGTTTAGAATAGACATTGTCTTAACTCCGCACTTTAAGCGCTTACTGTTTGACAATACTAGGTTGTAAATGAATTTTTATTGATTATGTAATATTTGGTATTAGTTTAAATGTAGAATTTTTATCAAAAAAAGCATTTTAGAAATGTAAATGTATGGGTTTCCAACCCCCAGCATCATTAAGTTAAATACGGTTTAAATAAAAGTTTGGTATTTAAAAATTAGTGCGAAATGATATACAGTAAGAATGCAATAGATAGTACTAATTTTTGTTTAAAAAAATTGTATTAATTGATTTATTACACTTTTTTTTATTTCTCAAACGGACAGAACTTTCCGGTAGACCTAATATTTACACTTAAAAATAATAATTTTGAATTAAAATTTTAATACTATATTATTAATTAAAGTTGTGTGCATTAATTGAATTTGATTGATGATAATTTCAAATATAATTGTTGGCGTTGGAATTAGAATTATTTGCATAATTCAATTATCAAAATATTTTCATTGCATTGCGCCATAATCTCGATGTGTAAGTGTTAAAGCAAACACTCGAATTAATTATATTATGCACAAAAGTTGGAGAGGAAGAGAGAAGAAATACATGCCTCGGATAATTAATTAGTTAATAAAAAAGAGAGCGCGCGCGATTATTGCACAATATTTGTCAGCCGGCAACATATTGCGCTTTCTGATAACCACTTATCAGAGTGAAAAAAAAAAACGGAAGGCGAGCAGCTAAAATCAAATATTACGGTTTATTTGTTTACTATAGTGATTAGTGATAAGGCGGTAGGTTTGCATACGTAGCAATTTGACGTAATCGAATTATACGTTTGCGAATCTTTTTGCTCGCGGTGTATAATTTCTCATTCTGCAGATTGAATGTAATCGCATCGGCTAATAGATGATGCTATTAGATAAATTATGATATTTTATTAAGAATAATTTGATCTATCTCCTTCCGGACTCTCGCCGGAAACTTAATACACTCTTATATGGAACGAACATCTCTCGACTTATAATCTTATTACTTAATACGTATTAGCACATATTCAACAATATAATATTTCAATGAGTGACTCGACTAATACATCTCACCCCTGCTGCTGAAAGAAACGTACCGACGCGACGGGAAAAGTTGGAGAACACAAGCAACATTAATTTCAATTTTCGCATTCATTTCGTTTCGATGTGTTTTTATGTTAATTATTTCGTAAGACAAAGGCGGATGGTTGCTCAATTTCGGATGATGATTTTTCCGTTTACTTCTTACAGATATAAACAAAGCGTACAAAAAATCTAGCTTTTGATTCACCCTAATAATTTGAGTAATTTAGCGGGCCTTTTTTGCTGTGGTATTTACTAAAGGGCACTGATGAACTTGTAAAATTCACTGAAAAATCTTTTCCTAACTGATTGCCTTTAACAATATTTTAATAAAATTTTCATGATAGATCTTATTTATAACTAATAACTATCAATTCTCAGCTTTTTTCGGAAAATAATAAACATCTCGTTCAGCACCTTGATAGATTTTTAAAGAAGAATATTAAAATGAGACAATTAAACAGAATTGTTGTAAGAGTAGCAAAATTTGACGGCTTGAAATATCTTGTTTCTACTGAGAAAAAGGCAGAACTTTAAAAATATTCAACAAAACTATGAAATAAGTGTCTTGAAAAAATTTGTAATGAGGTTTTACATTTGCAAAATTATCTAAGGATCTATATGGATTTCTGAGAGAGTCAAAACCTGAATAAAATCAAATAAAATATCTCAAAATCACATTTTTAAATTAGGCGCTTTATAATTGAGATATTTTTTTAAACAATGCATTGTAGCATACAAAGTTCTTTTAAAATATCGTGTACCTTTTTCATTATTATTATTATTTTTGATAAAGTAATAAATTCCCAAAAAAAAAAAATCGACAAATAATGATGTTGATTGAAATTTGTTCCAAATATTACAATTTTGTCATTCTTATTTATGCCTATACAAAATTTATAGCGAAATTGACTAAGTTTACAAAAATGTATTAACTTTGTTGAATTTTCTTGACGATAAAATCAAATACGCATATTTATTATTCTATATAAATCTGCAACTTTCTATACATTTGCAAAATTATCTAGGGATTTATATGCATTTCTAAGTGAGCCAAAACTTGAATAAAATCAAATAAAATATCTCATAATGACGTTTATAAATTAGGCGTCTTATAATTGAGTCATGTTTTTTAAACAATGCATTGTAGTATCTAAGAAATCATGTATTTTTTTCATATTCTAGTTATTTTTGGTAAAGTAATAAATTCTAAAAGGAAAATTCGACAAATGTTGATGTTGTTTTAATATTGTTCCAAATATTAACATTTTGACATTCTTATTTATTCATACACAAAATTTATTGTTAAAATATATTAACTTTGTTGAATATGTTAGACGACAAAATCAAATACTCGTACACATATTTATTATTTTTCTATATAAATCTGCAACTTTCTATACATATTTTATAAATATGTACGTGTAAATAAAGTCATTTCCACAGTTGCAGAATGTATTGGTTACAAATTAGAATTTATAGAACGTTTTACGGCACGTTTTTATTTATATTTAAATGTTTTGAATTCAATATGTTTAGTATAAACATTTTAATTTACGATCACATTTCAAGAATTTGAATTGATCGTTAATTGAACGCGCTTTCTAGAAATTAAGTTTGACAAATAACGGCATTTATTCTGTATTCAGTATTCAGTATTCAGTATTCAGTATTCAGTATTGTATTAATTAAATAAAAGCAATAAAATAAAAAATCACGTCGGACATAGATTGGTCTAATAAAAACAATACAAACGACATGATAATGAGCGATTTATGTATTGTGTCAGCATTATCCGTTTTTTGTCCGAACGACCGTAAATAAGTCGCATAATTAATAATACACACACACATACACATAGATAGATATACATATACACATCCTATTTGATATTGTTATCGATGCGCGTATAAAAATGCTGATTGCGTATACCCCCTCAGATTCTTATTTTTATCTATCGCTGCGGCGAGGGTGGCGACCGAGTGACGGGCGAGCGGCACCCGATGAGTGAGGAGAAGAAGTCGCAATAAAAATGTTGCAGTTTTTGTTGTTCGTACATAATGTTAGGGATGAATACTCTATTGAACTTTATAGATATTTATGCCTCACTCATACATCATTTCATTTCAATTGATTCATTCCATTGCGCGCGCTCTCTCTCTCGCTGCTTTTTTTGTGTGTGCTTTCCGCCGTTGTTGTTGTGCACGCACGCACACATCGATTGCTACAAATGAGGGATGTTTTTAACTATCACCCATTCAAACTATCTGTACATATACTCTTGGGCTATTAGCTGATATTTTGTACGCGGCACGTGCCATACGAAAATGGGTTGTAATTGCAATTTTATGCCGCTAAAGAAGCAAATGATCAAGAATGGAAAATACGACTAATCGTATTTTTTGATATATGTTTATATCGCAATAAATAAATTATTAATTAGCTTGGGTGGATGTGGATATGGACGTCGCTGCCGCTGCCAGATAAAATACAATCGAAATTTCGCTGTTTTCCTACTATTGATTGACATTTGGCAGTGGTTCAATGGTTTTTAAATAACAGCAATGCTTTCAGAATGTAGATGGATTCATTAAAATCAATGTGCTGTGCGTTCATCGTTGCTTAAATAAATTGCTAAAATTATTTTTTCTATTTGATGATGGAAATTTTTTGCATTTTTCGGATAGATAAAATGATGCATTGAATTGAATGAAATCCTTAAATAGAGAGTTTCGTTATCTTAGTTGCAAATAGAAGCAATCTAATTTAGAAGCGGAAAAAACAAAATTTTCACGTAGAAAATACGTATGTTATAACGGTAAATATTGTATATAGGAACAAATGACATTTTGATTGACATTTACCATTAAAAATGCAATTTGTAAGGAAAAAATTATATATCGTGTATGCAAGTAACTTTGCAGGAGTCAATTATTTTTTAAATTTCTTCTTTATTATTCCGTCGCGACTTTCTTCTATTTTTTCTATTTGATGCAATTTTTTGTATTTTTTGGATAAGATGATGCATAGAAGTTAAGAAAATTCTGCTAGTGACTTTCGTTGGCTTAGTTTGCAATGGATGTAATGTAATTACGAAACGCTGAAAAAATGAATTAAAAACGCATAATTTTACTATTGTTATGTATAGTGTCTTACATTTTGTTTTTACTATGCTGTAAGGATTTTCTTTTTCTATTTGTTGTATTATTTTGCATTTTTAGGATAAAATAATGCATTGCAGTTAAGAAAATACTGCTAGGGACTTTCCTTGGCTTAGTTTGCAATGGATGTAATGTAATTTCGAACCGAATACTGAAAAAATGGACTAAAAACGTAACATTTTCATATTGTTATGTATAGTGTCTTACATTTTGTTGGGAGAAAATAAATGTGAAGTTGAATAGTAATCTTGTATATCAATCTCTTACAAACACGTAAGTTTTGTATTGGTTTTTTTGCATAATTTAATTAATTTGTTATAAAGTCACATTGTCATTTAAAACTTTTCAATATATTAATGTCTTTTGATAGGACAGAATGATGCTCAAATTTTAATCAAATTGTGGCGGATTAGTGTATTATCTTTTAGTATATTGTTGATGCTGTTCTAGAGATGCATGTTTATGACGAGTCAAGAAAGGTAAGTATATACTTCCTTTGATATTAAATTTGAATTAAATTTTAAAGAAATACTTCAATTTTAAAGTAAATTTCAGGTTACACAAAAAATATTATTTTACCTTTTGTCATATACCTATATTTTTTGTGTTTTCAAAAATTGTTAAAGTTTAGAATAAAACAATAAATTTAACGTACAACAAAACAAAATGATAAATTTCCCGTTTTAAATTATGCTATTCTTGGCATTAATTGAAACCTTATATATATAGTAAAATTTCGATCGCATATAGAAAAAATATTGATTGGCAGAAGTAGCTGTGATTGTTTAAAAAATCACAAGGTTGTTAAAAAGTGCCTAAAATTTCCTACATAATTATTTCTAAAATCCGAATCGAGCATGTGGGTAGCTCAATCAAAGACTTTTTTGATGCGATTTTTCCAATCTTCCCTCTAAGCTTCGCGCTTGTGCAGAAGTGCACTCAAATTTTCATAGTTCCCACACAGAGACTTTTGTATTTCGCGCACTAACCACGTGTCTTTTTTAATCTCAAATGATCATCATTATTTGCATAAAATCGATTGATTTTCATCTATGTTTTATTTTCCGCGTATAGTTACATTGTGTTCGAGTGTATTTATTTAATAAAAACTCTATCATCTACTCTTCTAATATTCCAAACAAAAAATGCGCAACTTTTAAACATATGTGAACATTTTTGCTCAAGATACAACAACAATGCGCAACTGCGAGATGAATTTAGAGGGAACATTGTTTATTGGTTTTCATTTATAACAAACAAAACCCTTTGAATGGTCTCACACAATGTGATTAATAAAAAGTTTCATTCAGCTTCTAATTCTATGAAATTAAAATGCACAAAAATTTTCATTTATATCAAAAGGATTATTTTTAAATGGCAATAAAAAATAGAGAAGTCAAAATTTTATGCAACAATATTTAGCATAGTAATAGCAAATAATAAATTTCTTTAAAATAATGAAATTTAAGCGAGTTTCAAACAAGATTTTAATAGTAATTTACATCTTTTTTATTGATTGTTAAAGATAATTTATTTTTGTTTGTATCCATTAATCGTTATTGTTTGCAAAAAAAAGTTGGCACAATTCGTTTTCGTTGTAGCATAAACATTTGCGCTGAAAATTTATTTCGACAACGAACGAAAATACGCCTTAATGCTATTCTAATGTTTTTTCCTCCTATTTTATCATTTTTTCCGCGATTACGGTCTTTGGCTTTCCAAGGAGGAAGTCGTCTGAAACAGTGTTATGTAATATTACATTGTTTTTTATCGCATGTCGTTTGTTTTCCAACCAAAAATGTATAGTTTGTTTTTTTCGATGTTATTATCGATGGCCGAGAGCATGAAATATTAATTGCTGCTCTTTGCGCTGATGCATGTTAATGTTTCACACATCAACAGTTTAAAGTTTTTGCATCATCTTCCCCCCGTGTTTCTATGACATTTTTGCCTCGTTCCTCGTACGTAATATATTCATGCATGCAAATTGCATGGCCGAATTAGAGTGCGATGATTTTTGCATTGTGATTTATACGAGTGTTTGCCGTCACCCTTTTTTTATTCCTATATAATTCGATTGTCGATTGCGATAATGTACGTTCGATCAACGAAATTAAAGTGCACCCATGTTTACACAAAACAATAATTGCACCGTTTTGTTCATTTAGATTTCGTTACGTGATTAAAAAGATATCGACAAAAAAGAAACAAGAATGAAGATTTTCTTGTTTTTACATCTGCAACTAATATAACAATTAATAAATTATTTAATGTAGTTGATTGTGGACATTTTTTCCTAGTGAAACTCGAAAATTGGTAATAAATAATAATGGAAATTGCCGAAATTGCAGTCAGCATTAATAAAACTTGTGAAACAACAACCAAGAATAGTAATTACTTCCTCTGTTCCAAAATAAGTGAGCTATTTGAATATTTTAAAAATTCCAAAATAAGTGAGCCAGTTGAAAACAAAATGTTTCTGAGTTACTGTATTATAAAAATTACGACGCCGGAACGGAAATAAGTAACGATTAGTATATGAATTGAAGTAGTAGAAGTAGAAGTATTATTAAAACAAATATTATAGAAGTAACAGTCTTTTATATCTGCTCGCTCGTTATCACTAAGNTTTAGACGTTTTTATAAACAATTTAAATACAATGGCACAGTCAAGTAATAATTTAGCAATTTTAGGATGGTTTCTTACCTTTTTCTATCTAAAACATTATTATTACTAACAATTATTATCAAAAAAAACATGTAATATGATAATTTTGAGTTTATTAGTTCAGTACATTATGTTTCTAATAACAAATTCCTTCTAAGTTTAATAATTTATAGGAAAAACTGAAAAGGCTCACTTATTTCGGAACAGATATTTCCTATATAAAAGAAAAGATAAAAAATTTTTTACCGAAAACTATATTATTATGAATATTTAAACAATTTTATTCCAAAAAACAATAAACATATTTGTTACTTTTTACTCTCTAATGAATTTCCCTATTATATTCTTCTTCTGGCGATGTTTTTATCACAAATATTGATTAACATATAAATATATTTTATAAAATATTATTCATTTGATTTTAATTAGTCTACCTTTTCATAAAAATTATTGTTCGTTTATATTGTGGAACACTTTTATTGTTCAATTTAATTATGAAATAATTCGATAAATATCTACCAGACTTTATTCACAACATTTTGAATACTCAATGAACACAATTTTATGAAAACTACAACATATTTAATATTATTTAAACTACACTATTATGCTGCTATCAATCTAATATAATAATAATAATCATTTTAATCGCATAGTTTTCCTCTTCAATTTTCTTTAATAACATTTCTAATTATTAATTGAAAAAACAGTTTTAGCGCCAATTATTTTATGTTATTTTATATACATTTAATTTTATTTTATCAAATTGGTACAAAAATATATCTTTGAAAGAAAAAGTATTGTAATATTTCCTATATAAAAAAATTTTTAAAGACTTTTTAACGAAAATTATTTTTTTATCTCCGATATTGATTAACATATAAATATATTTTGTAAAACATTATTCATTTGATTTTAATTAGTTCACCTTTTCATAAAAACTATTGAACGTTTAAATTGTGGAAAACTTTTATTGTTCAATTTAATTATGAAATAATTCGATAAATATATACCAGACTTTATTCACAATATTTTGAACACTCAATGAACACAATTTTATAAAAACTACAATATATTTAACGCAATTATACTATCAATCTAATAATCATTTTAATCGCATTGTTTTCCTCTTCAATTTTCGTTAATAACATTTCTAATTATTAATTGGAAAAACAGATTTAGTGCCAATTATTTTATGTTATTTTATATACATTAAATTGTATTTTATCAAATTGAACGTTTATATTGTGGAAAACTTTTATTGTTCAATTTGATTATGAAGTAATTCGATAAATAACTGCCAGTATTTATTCACGATATTTTGAACACTCAATGAATACACTTTTTAATCATAAAACTAATGAAGGACGTTTTCAGCTACGAATCAAACTAAAAATTCTAATTAGTGTTTAATTGGGAATATGAAACATTTTTCTAGCTTTTTCATTTATTGTACCTAAGAATTCCATTGCTTTGCAAGGGCTTAGATGTTTATTATAAATTGTGAAGAAGCCAACGTTATTTGTCACTCGTTATATGAGTAATCGATCGCTAAGCGAAACAGTTTAATTTTTGTTATATGGAGACTGACTGTATATATAAAATTAATTAGGAAGAAAATTGTTGACATGCCATGTAAATTAAAGAATAAATTATAAATTGCAACAATAAACAGTATGTAATAGTATATTTAAAATAAAAGAAATGTTATTATTGAAATAGCAATAATACAAAACATGTAAGTAGCACTATTCTTTATCTAATTAATGTTTAATTAGGAGCATGAAACATTTTTCAGTCCTTTCTTTTATTATACTTAAGGATTTCATTAATAAACATTTTATGCCTATTGCTATTTTTATCATTGAAAGGGCTTAGATATTTATTATAAATACTATTTTTATGAGAGCATATGCAGTGAAAGTCACTCTTTATATGAGTAATTGATCGCTAAGCGAAACAGTTTAATTTTTGTTAAATGGAGTCTGACTGTATATGTATATAGAATTAATTAGGAAGAAAATTGTTGACAGGCCATGTAAATTAAAGAATAAATTATAAATTGTAACAATAAAAAGTGTTACTAAAATAAAACAAATGTAATAATATTTTTTAAATAAATAAGAGAAATATTGCTATTGAAATAGCAATAATACAAAACATGTAAGTAGCACTATTCTTTATCTAATTAATGTTTAATTAGGAATATGAAACATTTTTCAGTCCTTTCTTTTATTATACCTATTTCTATTTTTATAATTGAACTTTACAAGGGCTTAGATATTTATTATAAATACTATTTTTATGAGAGCATATGCAGTGAATGTCACTCGTTATATGAGTAATCGATCACTAAGCGAAACAATTTAATTCTTATTATATGGAGCCCTGACTGTATATAAAAAATTAATTATGAAGAAAATTGTTGTCATGGCATCTAAATAAATGAATAAATTACAAATTGTAACTACTAAAATAAAACAAATGTAATAGTATATTTTAAATAAAAGCAATATTATTGTTGAAATAGCAATAGTTTCGTTTTTTTTTTGTTTTTGGTGAAACTGACATTGCACGCAAAAACAAATTAGGTTAATTGCATTAAATAATTTTGCATAAAGCAAAGTCAATACTAGACATTGGATATTTTCATATTTCCCAATTTAGTGTATTACTTATTTATGATGTCATAGTTTCCTATGCGTCTTAAGTAATAAACAATTTCAATTGCATTATCCATGTAATAATTGTATAATAATAAATAAAAAAGGAAAAAAAAGAAGAAGAAATGAAATGTTGGGTGGAAGAAGAAGAACAACAGGAAAAAAAACGAGCGCGTAAAATGACCCTTTTTGCGGGTCACGGCTTTATTTTAAGAAGCATTAATATGAATTAGAGATGCGTCTAGACGTGTCCGTGCACAAAAAAATAATATGTATTAAAATGCTCCCATTGCATTTAAATTTTTTTGTTGTTGCTTTTTTGCACTTGATGATACGATTACATGCAAGTAATATAGCATTTACGTTGAATTTCATTAACCCATATCTTTTGTTTTTTGTCGTATTTTACTTTACTTTTCAATTATATATTGTTTCATTTGGTAATGTACTATACAATTTATTCTCGTTGAATCATAATCATTATTTACCCACAATCACTCAAATGTAGAACTTTTTAACTAATCAACCTGATAATTAGTACGTGATACACTAAATATTGCTCAATTTATATATTTCAATACAAAATTACTTATTTTTATTATTTATACGTTAAAAATTGTGCGAATTTATTTACAAAACATGTAAGTAGTACTATTCTTTATCATTCAATTATGTAATTATTTATTTGTAAGCAATATTCCTTTATTTTAAACGTACGAAAGTAAGACGTAGTTTCAAAACTTCCAACTTTTCTTATTCTAGAAAAAAATATTTGAATATATATTGATTAGAAGATGTAAATTAGATAAATCATATATCGTTATACTAATTTTTTAGGCAAAAAAATTATTAAAAATAATAGTGTTATTCTTTATTATAAAATTATGTAGTTATGTATTTTAATCAATATTCTTTTTTTAAATATACGGAAATAAAACGAAGCTTTAAAATTTCTTACTCCTGTTATTATAGAAAAAATCATCTAAAATATTTTCTTGTATTTTTATATTGATTAGAGGATGTGAATTAGATAAATCATATATCCTTATACTAAATTCTTTCTTTATCATTAAATTATGTAATTATGGATTTTAAATCAATATTTCTTTCTTTTAAACATACGAAAATAAGACTAAGGTATAAAACTTCCTACTCCAGTTATTATAGAAAAAATTATCTGAAATATTTTCCTGTATTTTTATATTGATTATAGGCTGTGCATTAGATAAATCATATATCCTTATACTAAATTCTTTTGGTTAAAAATTTTATTAAAAATTTTAGTACTATTCCTTATCATTAAGTTATGTAATAATGTATTTTTAATCAATATTCCTTTTTTTAAACATACGAAAATATGATGAAGCTTTAAAACTTCCTACTCCTCTTATTCTAGAAAAAACTATCTGAAATATTTTCTTGTATTTTTGTATTCATTAGAGGATGTGAATTAGATAAATCATATATCTTTATATTAGCTTCTTTCGGCTAAAAACTTTATTAAAAATAGTAATACTATTCTTTATCATTAAATTATGTAATTATGTATTTTTAATCAATATTCCTTTTTTTAAACATAGGAAAATAAGATGAAGCTTTAAAACTTCCTACTCCTATTATTATAGAAAAAATCATTTAAAATATTTTCTTGTATTTTTATAGAGATTAGAAGATATCAATTAGATAAATCATATTACCTTATACTTAATTCTTTTGACTAAAAAATTTAATTAAATATTATACATATAAGAAATCATTTTATGTATGGATATATAGAATGTATTATTGTTCAAATATTAAACTTATTCAAGTAAAACATTTTTAAACAATCAAGGTAATAATTAATGCTCAATTAAACTTAATTGGTAGGTAAATATTATTATAATTTTGTAATGTAGAGACTTTTAACCACTAATGTTTCAGTTAATCAAGCAATTAATGTGATTGTTTAATTTCAGAAGAAATCAATGATGCTTTGCCTATAAAATTGACGAAAAAAATACTAAACCATTTTTTTTATGAATATTTGAAATCGTTTTTTGCAAGAAGACAGAAATAATATCAAAATTTTTATTATTAAAGTGATTATCAAGGCTTGCAACAAAACATAGGGGAAAAATTACTGTATTTAAACCATTTACTAGAGCACTAGTTCGTCTTAATTATTAATAGACAAATATACATTTTCACACTCTTTGGAAAATATTCAATTATGAAAAGCATTTTTAATTAATCTTCTTTATAGAATAAATAAAGTTCACTTGTTTTGCATCAACATAGTTAGGTGGTTTAAATTAATTAATTTATTTCATTTTTATATTTATTAAATATAATTTCATATGTTGCAATTAATAGATAATTTTAACATTTTGATTCAATGTGTGCGCTTAGTAACGCAAAATTGTACGTTTTCATATGAAAAATGCCAATTTTACACAGTTTTCTCGAGTAATAGGTGTATAAAACAAGTTTTGTCTTCAAAAAAAAGTCTCAATTTAATTATCTAACGAACGCTATATTCTTCTAAGTCAATCGTAAATGCATTATCAATAAATGCTTTTTATATCTTTAGAAAGCAAATTTATTCACATACAAAATACTATGTAAAATGTTAAGCTGGTCCAACTAAGGCAACTCTCGCTATACTGCGTCTTACATGTACTGTCTTGTATTGATTTTGTAAGATAATACATGTAATTGTTGCTAATTTACTGGGTTGTAACTATGATAAATATGCAAGCCAGTTTGAAAAATAGATTATTCTACATTTTTTTATTAATAAAACAAAAGTAAATTTGTGATTTTCATGGTAACGTGATTAATTAATTGCAAATTTTAAAATAGTAGTAGATATATACATATTTTGTAAATATATATTATTTATTTTTCTCATTTTTGTTAAAATTTATCACTGTCGGTTAAAATCATTTACAGCTACAATATATAAATTAACTAATTTGTATAATTATTCGCAATGTGTCTTGAACAAAAATACTTTTTACACAATTTACTGTAATTTCGTCATAAAAAAATAGAGTTCGATTAAATACCGAAGTGGAAAAGAAGTGGAAAAAGAAATAATAATAAAACCAGTCTTGTGAAAAAAACTAATAGCAATATCAATCTAATTACTTGCAATTGCTAATTAAAGATGCAGAAACGTTTTTCTGATGGCGATTTGAATGACGTCGGCGGTCACGTGTCGAATAATGCACGTGGATTGAAATGTTGGGCACGAGAAATAAACGCAACGACAAAATGTTCAGCTATATCCTCGTGAGCGTTAAATAATTCGCACAAAGTTTGTCATGTTTTTTTGATTGACGTCATTACAGAAACATTACGCCATTCGATACCTCAATCATTCATTGCTGTTGAAAATACATATTGTACATATATTGTAGTTTGATTCAATTACATCATCATATATCGTCAAACGGCGCTTTTTGATAATTATTATTTAATCATTTTGTTATGAATTAAATCTTCTAGTAACACGTGCTGAATTATTATCAAACTACGAAAATATCGCTTTTAATAGTCGCAATTATGTATTATATAAATACGACCGATAAAATTATTTGTTTATTTAGCATAATTTAATATTTTTCTGATATCGCTTCATTCCAATTTGCTAAATTAATGTATTGAGTTGTGTTGTAACGATTTCCTAAAACACTGATAAATTCTAACTTTGCAATCCTAAATCCCAACTAACTCTTAAATTACTATTTTTGAATGAATTGTTACTAACGAAAGAATAATGTTTTTATTATTCATTCATGATAAACGTCCAGATAATCAATCCATTCAATAAATTTCATTATTTCTATATTTGGCCAAATCAGTAAAGACAAATTTCATTTTTCAAACTTCTTACACAATTATGTTTATTTGACTCGCAATTAGCAACATAATTATATGATTGAAACGCTTAACAGATTATTCAAAATTTAATAATTGCACATTCTTAATTAAATTTGCAACGTGTTATTATAGAAACATTTAAAATGCATTCGAAAATGATGCGAAAATGCATGCACTTTCATCATTAGCAAACGATCGCCTTTTTCCTAAAATTTCAAACAACAAGTAGTACTATAATTATGTATAATGTTTTCTATAGAGTCGAAGATATGCAGCTGAGGAGCAACATTAAATTTATTAATTACTTCACAATTAGATCAAAAAATCATTAAGCATTTTCGCAATCTACATAAATTATTATTCAATAGCAACATTCTGCTTTAGTTCTTTGTGTATTAAAATCACCATTTACTATTGCGATTATTTATCAAAATTCGTTTTGCTTATTATACTTTAATTAAAACGAATTAATTCAGTTAGCATTCCAATTTTATCTAAATAATATCAATAATTACCACTTGCACTAATTATTCGCACAATAATAATGCTCATTATCAATTAAGCGATATTGAAATGTTTTTGTCAAGCACTGCCGCTGAAGAATAAGATCATGAAAGCGATTCATTACTGGGCAATTTAATGAGAAGAAAAAGATGTACAGAAATTAAAATATTTAGTTTAAACAATTTATCGCATTTCCATGAATTTTCGTGTGTATGAAAGAACGGATTCATATTCGAACTCAGCACATCTGAAAAATAATTATACACTGTCTTTTTGTAAAGCAAGAAAAACTAAAGTAATGCATCAAAAAGCATTTTCTAGATCTACATAAATTAATAAAAAGAATTAAAATAAATAAAGAAGTAAAATATTTAATTTTGTTAATTCATTGCGTTAAATTTTTAATCAATTCTATTGTATAAATTTTAAGTCAAGCAAATTTTCAACCGAATCCATTTCAGTATTAGATTTGTTACGAGAAAGAAAAAATATTAAAAAATAAACAAGTCAACAAAGCACATACTTCTTATTCATAGGATTAAGAGTGCAGTCTACCTTAGATCTGCGTTTTTTCTTAGTTATTGCGTCTTAAAATCGACAAGCAGGCAGTATAAAGCAATACACTTATACAAACTCTTATTAGAATTGCAAGCGGTTGGATAACAAGAATAAAAAACGATGACTTTTCATTTGAAAATAATACAGTTGGAGTTGGACAGCAGTTTGACAACAATATTAAATACATTTATTTCTGCAAAATTTTATTTAAAAAAAAAACTAATTTAAAAATTATGGAGTTTTAGTGGTTTGTGCAGACGTCGAGAAATCAGCGTCTGCTGGTCAAGTACGATTCGAATTATTTGCTCGTAATAAAGCACGTAATATTGTAAGTGCTAACATTGCAATTAATCGAGCAAGTAATTTTTCGATCGATCGAGATTGAAATATAAAACATCGCATTTTACATATGTTAAAAGTCAATAACCTGACGTTTTGTTTATTGTATTGTAATTGTAATAATAAATAATAGGCAAATTTTAAAAAAATAATTCACATTTACATAAAGAAGTAATGCGGCAATATTATTAGAATGATTTGCGCAATTAATTTGCATAATTTCGGAAATCGCTTAACTTCTATATGCTACGAATAGTTTATTTCTTTAAGTTTGTTGTTGCTGTTGTTGTTGGATTCATTAATTTGCGACCTTAAAAATTCCCATTTCTAATTGTTCGCATTTTGATGATTAATATGCAATCGAAATTGCTAATTTTTATACGAAATTATGAAATTAATTAATATTATATTTTTTTATTTCGTGATAATTATTATTACATCATCAGAAAATTAGTCATTATATAGCAAAAATTGTGACCACAATGTTTGAAATTCAAAGTGTATTGACCTTAACTTAGCTGACTATTAATAATGATAATTAGCGCGAAATTTTATTGAAAAATTGCAATATGGTTTTTAATTTTATTTATTTATCTTGCACGTTGCAAAGAGAGAGATTTTTTTCCAATCAACAGTTTCAAAGTCACAAATCAAA
This sequence comes from Adinopsis sp. GC000173, assembly GCA_030264715.1. NCBI lineage: Eukaryota > Metazoa > Arthropoda > Insecta > Coleoptera > Staphylinidae > Adinopsis > Adinopsis sp. GC000173. The sequence goes on along the minus strand of JARJDW010023858.1, from coordinate 20,996 downwards.
ACATCAAACACAACTTTTTGCACTTTGAATCAAAACATTTCCAATAAAACGCAATTCAAACTAAACCAAACTATATTACCCAAAATTACCGCATAAACCATAAAGCGTCGTACAAAATATTTACTTTAGAATGACTCCTAAACGCTTAGATAAAAAAATTCAACATATCTACATAATAGGAGGCGATATTATGACTAAACAGGGCTTATTTGTCAAAAACTAAAACTGGAAATTATCCAAATACGTTTTTAAAGATAACCCTTATGCGTCTCAACAACAAATTTCGTTGCAACCGCATCGTGTAAATATTTATCAGCATAATTGTTTTTAATACAACTTAATTCGTAGAAACGAAGGATAAAAACATCTATTTTTGTTTAAAAAAAATTAATCTATGTATTAGTAGTAAATATTTTTAATTTATTATTATGTAATATTTGAGTATAAAGCACGATATTTATCATATATTTACTAATATATCTTCTAAATATGCATCATACTTTTTTTACCATCATAATTTAATAACCTACCCCATCTATGTTAGAATATACAAAGTAATAATAAACTCACCAAATTTCTTCATTATTAATCTGACACTCTATCTGAAACAATCAATAAAAAACTAATTAGATTTTTAATAAATGATAAATAAAATTGCAAAATTAAATTGCACCACTATTTAATTTATTGTCATCTTTTCTCATTAATCGTGTATTTATTATATGCAACCAAATTAGCATTAACAAGTGCAGCTAGTATCCGCTAGAATGTTTATCAGTTGTCAAAAGTCACACTGTCACAACATGAACGAATGTTTATCAATCGATCTAACCATCTAGTTTTTGCGTGTTAATGTGTTTAATAGCTTTTAATGATTGTTTTACGTAGATTGCGAGCCATCGCAAAACCTGCCCTGCAAATGGCCGAAAACAAGTGCAGCTTCTCGAATTATCGTGACTTCTCGAAAGTGTTGGCAGATGCGAAGAACATCGTTGCGCTAACAGGTGCAGGAATCTCGGCCGAATCTGGAATCCCTATCTTTCGAGGACCGGGAGGTTGGTGGCGAACGCACCGTGCCACCGATCTAGCGACGCCTGAAGCGTTTCATGCCAATCCGTCGTTAGTCTGGGAATTCTATCACTATCGACGCGATGTTGCGTTCAAAAGCCAACCGAATAATGTAAGCAACTTGTGCATTAATGTATCGCACTAATTTTACGTTTGTTTTTAGGCTCATTTAGCGCTTGCCAAATACGAAAAGGACTGTTTGAAGCATGGACGTAAATTGACTGTGATAACGCAAAATGTAGATGGGCTACACCTTCGCGCTGGGTCTGAGGATGTGATTGAAATGCACGGCGCGTTGCGTAAGGTGATTTGTACCAAATGCAAGACGGTTGAAGTGAATACAGAACATCCAATATGTGAGGCCCTACGTGATAGAGGGTAATAGATCACTAACAAATTACATACATATATAACTTATTAAACAAATCACACAGCGATCCTAAATTGAAGGATGGCGAGGTTGTGGATATTCCTCGAAGCGATCTTCCAAAATGTAAAAAGTGCAATGCGTTAGTGAGACCGTACATTGTATGGTTTGGAGAGAATCTCGATGTGGATGTAATGGATAGATCAAGTAATTACTTACTTTATTAATTTTCTAAGAATATCGCTTATGCCACTTTGATTAATAAATAAAATACACATTTGTCTGCGAATGACGCGCCGCTAGCACGAATAACCAACAAAAACAATTGATAGACTAAATTGACAGCGCATAGTTTCTCAATTTCGCGGCGAAACAAAAGCCATACTGATAAACACTTAATGTAGGTTATGTAGCTTCACCTAAAAACAAAGCTACATTCGTTCCCCTCTGTGACAATATAAATTTTGTAAGAAATTCAACGATTATTTTAAAATTTAAAATGTGCATAATATTTGCATAAATATTTTAGACGTGCATTTCAAAAATAATCTATTAATTTTGTAAATATGCTATTTATTTATTTGGTATTTTTTGTAATTTTAAACTTGTTTTGTCTCTGATAGAAAAACAATATGGTATTTACGCACTACATATTAGGGCCCTTGCACATGGTTAGACTTTGTCTACAATCAAAACAAACAAGATTATTCCGAAATAAATGATGAGTTTATAAGAACAAGTGTAACCGTGTGCAAGGGACCTTAGTTTATTACGCTAATTATTATATTAGTTCTAATGGGAAAAGCAAATGATTATGATATTGAAGGGATGGGCATTAAGTCGAACGCGATCTAATGGTGGACCTCCAAGACATTTTCTGTTAAACATCTTTATTGTGGCAAATTGAAGTTACTTTCGTTATTTGGGCTAAACTTTTACCAGAAAAAGTTTGCTCCCAACTAGCTTATTGTAAAACACAACATAGAAACCTGACACATTTTCAGGCGTGCGTATATTTAGAGCCATGGGCGGTTACAGTTTTTCTGTCAATATCTTATAGACAATCAAAAAAAAATTTGAATCCGAAAAAACTCACAGACATTCGCGGATAATCCGCTTTTTTAAATATTTATGAATAAATAAAATATCGTGTAGTTCATTGTTTATAAGTCCTAGGCGGTTACACATTTTTTCTATCCGCACTGTATCCGATGAGACATTCGACAAATTCTCCGAATCCATAAAGAGCCTGCGGATATTCGCGGATATTCAGGGTTCTACTTATATTTTATCTTTTTTTTTTCGTCAGAATTCAATACAAACATGCTATATTTATTTTCTCCATTTATAATATTATCATCTAATAAGAGTGTGCAGGATTAAATTTTATATATACGAGGGGCAATTAAATATAAACCGGAGTACTTTTTAAATTTATGTGACATAAGATAAAACAAAAGCTTAATATTACCTTTCTGCATAATAATAGGTTTTTGTGACAATATTTTTCTTGGCATATGTGAAATTGATTAAGGCTGATGCACATGATTTTGTCTTGAATAATAGCTTTGTAGCAAGAAGACAAATTTCGGAAACGGATTTGTATTCGAACATATTTTCGACTGGTTTTAAATGTTTCGACAATCACTCGCGTTTTTCTCCGATTCGATTTCGTAAATTAGCTGAAATTCAAAACCATATAAAACTTGGATACAAAAGCGCTAAAAGTAAATATAAATCTCACATTATTGCCATTTATTAAACTTTCAGAAACAAAAATTCCAAAAAAAAAGTTATGATTATTCATTATTATTCCTGACTAGTGGCCGGTTTGATCATCAACCGACTAGTTCATAAGTAGTCAGAAATATGTTGATATAACTAATTGACGCGCCATATCGCATGATGGAACGATTTTCGCTGAACCGATAATCAGGCAGAATTGTCCTGTTGATACAAAGCTAATATGTGCATAGTTTGTAATATCCAAACAACCACATTTTTCCCATAAGATTTATATTAGGGACTCAAAACTCAAGTGGAACAGCCTTATACGTCAAGATTTTCCATAGATAGGAACAATGTTTTTTACATTTTAGGATTCTTAGTGGAAAACTGTGATTTACTGTTGGTGATCGGCACATCGTCGGTAGTTTATCCGGCTGCAATGTTCGCTCCATCTGTAAGCGAACGCGGAATGCCCGTTGCTGAGTTCAATATCAACGAACTGCCCGCAAACGACGATTTCAAGTAGCTATTAATCTAAACTATGCTGTGTGAGCGCTTTTTAATGCTGAAATCAATTGCAGGTTTTATTTTCCTGGTCCATGCGGAACTACGTTGCCAAAAGCGCTCGGCGTTGATTTAAAATAAATTGCCTAATTGAAAGATTGATATTTGTCACGAGGCAGCACCTCGCGTGGCAAGATGTAAAAAATCACAATTGGTCAAATGTTCAATTGTCTAAGATTGTGCATTTTACCAAGTTTGTTTTTTTAAATATTTAACTTTTAACATTTGTAAAAATTGGTTGTTAATATTCTTATATTTTTATATTAAACTCGTTCAGATTTTGCGTACACAATGTAATTACAGCTTAAAAATATAACTTGTTTCTCAATCATTAACTTTGATTCTAGCTAGCGAAACGATAAAATATGATTTAAGCGTTACAACTATAAACAAAACTAGTTTCTCAATTAATCACGTTTTATTTTGATAAATATTGATGTAAACATTATTGTGTCAACGCGTCATTCGTTTGTGAAAATTCAACAATAACACACACACGCGCTCGTCAGTTCGTTTTCGCTCTCCTCGTATCGAACGCGAATTTTCACGCATTAAGCAATACAAATTGGAAAATAAATTGCTGTGAATTAGTCCTCGGTTATTAAACAGAAAAAATAATTATCATGTAATTTAATTAGTGTGGCGTATCAGCGAAAAAAAACAGTCGCATTTTGATCATTTCGACGTTCGCGTGATGAACGTACATTGTTTTTGTTGCGCCGAGTAAAGTAAATAAACAATTTAGATTCAAGGTAAGCATTACTATAATATTTAAAACATTGTGAATTTAAAAAAATGATTTTCCACTTTCCCGATACTGCACGACTTCGTTGATAACAAACACAATAACAATAATTCCCCAACATTGTTTTAATCTGCAAGTAGATTCAGTGGTGACTTTGCTTTGGTAGCAATGACAAATTTGAAAGATCGGGCAAATTCGTGCATCTTAACGAAGTTTCCGAGAAATAAATATGGAGTTAAATTTTCAGCTTTCTACGAAATTACATTACTAATTAAATCTGACGATTAATATATGTCTGATTGCCTAAATTGCACCAATATAATGTATAATGCAATTCAATACAGTACATGTACAAAGCACAATAAACGGTTTCTATTTTTTTCTTAAGCAATTTCATGAAGGTTACATTAATAAGCAAGTTTCCTCTACCTATTGCAGTTTAACTTATGTACGAAACGTATCACCTGTCCTAGTTGAAAATGTGATGTAACTTAGTGACTAACCAAACCTGTAGAATAAAGGTAGTTGTAGACAAACAATTCTTTTATTTTGTGGTTTCAAATTCGCAGTGCGAAAAAATACGTCAAACATTAACATTTCTCATTTTTTTTGTCAATGATAGAGTGAAAACAAAATAGTGATAAGATTACGCGTGTGGAATTCAATACGTATTGAAGCTGGGTGTTACAATAAATGAATACAATTTTTAATGAGTAACATGAAAATACCAACACGACCTGCCCCTTCAATCGAGGAGGCTGTTAAAAAAGCAAATCGCAGTAAAAAGTAAGTAATTTTTTAAATCTCGTAAAACATGACATAACCTATAACATTGTAGATTTCCTCTAACGCAATTCTTCGAAAAGAAGAAGCCGCCACCACGACCTCCACCGCCAAATCTAGCAAAAGCTAAGAGCAAATCGAGCTGGAATTTAAACCAAAATGATAATACTATATCGCTCATCGAGTGGAGTCCGCCCAGCTCGCCGAAGACGAAGAAAACGTTTGGCGGCAGCATATCGAGCTCGTTCAGCAGCAGCACGAGCAGCCTGGCCTCGAGCAAGAAAAGCTTCGAGTACGAGCCGGTGATCAGCAATTCATCACCGTTTCAATTTCCCGCCTACGGCTTGCAACCAAAGGTCGAACCGCCGAAGATCGAGCCGCCGAAAATCGGGCCGACGATCATTCGGGCCAAGAAGCGCGACGATCAAACGCTGCCGCCACCGTCGGCGATGGTGAACATATGCGTGTCGCCGCCGATGCCTGCCGTGCCGCCGCCCAGTCCGCCGAAGGAGACGGATGATGTGGTGACGCCATTCGGCATCGCCTTATACGACTACGCGCCTACGCACAACGACGATCTACAACTACAAGTAATTAGCTTATATAGTTTGTTATATAAAATTGACACGGTGAATGATCGACGAGCCAAATGGAGCCAATTCGATGTAATGATTACTCAAAATTTACATCATTCTTACATCAAGTCACATTAAATTGTGCGCAAATCAATTTTTCACAGTATAAAATAGCAGTAAAAAATGATTCGTGCTTATTGAAAATTTGCCGGTAGTGTTTTGAATTAAGCAACGAATTTTTGTTAAATATTTATTATTTTCCTCAAATTTTAGTTAGCTGACGTGTTTCAAATTCCTCACTTTATACACTGCTTGGCATACTTCGCGAATCATTTTTTATTTATTGATTAATAAATATTTGGCTGACGCATATCCGACTGTCATCACTCAAAATAAAATTTTAATGGTAATTCGTAATTTGTCGCTGTGGTGAATTTACCATTAGACGGTGGATGTATTTGCCTTCGAAGCGCTCAAAAATCTCAATGATAAATTAATCACGATTAGATAAAATTCTATGCTTTTCTTTAAGGCGATTATGCCTTGGTTGTTGCAATTATAAAAAAAATTGATATTCTTCTAATTTTTGACCATTCTTCATCAGAAATCGTTAAACTCTTGCCATTTTAATTAATTTTAATAATAAAAGTCGCTTAGTGAAATACAAAAATATGAAACTTGCAGAAATTTGTCGATTCGCAATTGCATTTTTCGACATTGCGCCAATTTTCGCATTTTTGTAAAAATATTGTCATAAATTTAATAGGGCGGCATTAGTCACTAAAATTGTTCTAAAACGGTTAGAAATTTAAAGGAAATTTGCGGAATACTTATAAAATTTTATCCTTTTTCGTCATTTCAAGCATTCTTTGTTAAATCATTAAATTACAACTCAAAAGTGATTCGTAATTGTAGTTTTTTTCTTTACGGTTTGCCTCTTCTATTTACTTTTCTAAAATTTTGAAACATTTAATGTAGTGGGCTTCAAATTTTGTTTCGCGGAATCGCAAGGATTCAAGAAAGATTCTAAGAGGTTCCATGAATAAAAATAATAATTGGAAAATCAATGATACAGAATTCAAAAAATAAATATAAAATTTAAAATGCAACTACAGATAACATAAAACAACTAAAATTTAACATAGTTAGTAGAAAAAATAAGACTGACGTCCTGGGCGCTGAAAGTAGTGTCCTACACTTTATCTTATTAATGAGAACAAACTGATTGCGTGAAAGATTCCGCAAGTTAATAAAGATTTAATACCACTGATTTAAATTAATAGTAAGCGTGTAAAGAATCGTTAAGCCTAAAAAAGATGTCAAGGCCCGGAATTTAGTTGCTCGTCAGTACAGGGGGACAAGTAAGCGAATTGTCGTAAAGTAAACTTTATAATGCCTCAGGTTCCGTTAAGACTAAATTGGTCACTAATTTATATGATATACTGAATGAATTCATTAAAATGTATTTTTTGAACCCTACCAAGACTAATTTTGAAATATGGTTAGTTACTAACATTTGAGCAACAAATTCTTATATAATTATATTATTACTATTTTGTGTGGTGAAATTTCTACTTTTAGTAACAAACTTTGTCTTCTAATGATTGAATACGTGGATATTTGATGATTAGTTACTTGAAAATAAACCCATTAATTAATTATAACGTATTTGTGATAGAAGCAGCATCTTTCCAAGAATGATTTATTTATCAACATTGAAATGTTAATCAAGGAATAAGTAAATTAGTTTATTAATTCGCAAAATAAACGCTGATATGTTAATTATGTATTATGCCTAGAGACTGTTGTTGCTATCTCACTGCGAAAATTACTTTCTTTGAAATTCAAATTCGCGAATGATATGATATAATTATACTTTAAAAACATACGTAATTCACGATAACAATTTCAAGGCGTTTGTTGTTTTTTATTTCAGGTGAACGATATTGTTTATCTAATACGAAAAGTGAACGATGAATGGCTGTATGGCAGGATAGATGATAAGGAAGGAATGTTTCCAGCCAGCTTCGTAGAAATTCATGTGCCTTTAGAGGAGGACAACGTGGTGGTTGCCTTATACGAATTTACACCGCAGTTGCCTAACGATCTGGCGCTCAAAACCGGCCAATCGGTGAAGATAATAAAGCGCGTGTCGGATCATTGGTTATGGGGGGAATGCAATGGAAAGCAGGGTCAGTTTCCATTCAACTACGTCAATCGTATACCACCGAATATCTGAAGTATTATCTCAGCAAATAATCATGTGATATGTGATATTTACAAAGTTAACAAAAGAGACTGTGTTTTTAGAATATGATGAATTTTCTTAATATGTAATTTGTAACATACAAATCTCTAGCACAATTTGATATTTTGTAATGTGTTTTCTCAATTTGTACAAAAGTAATCTTGCTTTGCATATAATGAACGATACAAATTTTTATAGTCAATTACATTGCAAATAAATATTTTCGTACTAATCGCTTTGTTGTAAATCAAGCTACCATAAAAATTATTATTTCATTTTGTATTGTTTGAAGAATATAATACGTGGTAAAAATGAGAAAGACCTCATGGAATTGCATGGTCACACAATGATACATCCGCGAATTTATTCTCAATTTAATTCACTCAGATTTAACATAAGCACGAACATTTCGAGCTACATATAATGCAAGCGAATTTAAACTTAACAAGTTCAAATAGATATACGGGGGGCATCAAAACGTTTTGTTTATAATTCAGACGCAACAAGTAATATACTATATATGTATGCAACTTATAAAAATGCAAAACGCATCGAAAATCAAGGACAAAGTAATAAAGCTTTTTATTCCACTTTATTCAAGGGCCGATTTCCTAATCAAATCGCTAATGCTCTATTAACTAAAGGCGGCATTAAGTAAAAGGTGCCTTTAAATGAAAATTGACTATTCTTACTAATGGTCATTTAAAAAAAATTACAAAATTGATTTTAATTTTGATGGAAGGCTTAAATTTTAACAGACCATTAAATATGATTATGAAATCGGTCTTAAGACTGCTCGACACAGTTTTCTTCTTCCCTTACGTCGCAATGTCAACGTTATACGAAAATGTGTTTCGAGCTAAACATATTGAAAGCGAATTTAAACAAAAATTCAAATAGATATACGAGGGATATCAAAATGTTTTGTTGATAATTTAGATGCAGTCAAACCACCGTATAAATAGGAACTTGTATAGCCAGTGTTCCGTAGAATCAACTTATTGGCACAATTTTAAGGAATATTTTATGAAGTACACTACTTATAAAAAAACAAAAAACATCAAAAATTAAGACAAAATTAAAAAATTTTGTTTAATTTTAAACTTTCATCCATTTTTGCGGATTAAACTGCGGTGTCTCACAAAATGCCTTAGAAATCAGCAAAAATCTCACAAAATTCAATATTTCAGCAAATTTTTAGTACTCTTCTGAGAAGTGTAGGCCGCACGTAAAAAATTTTTTGTGCATGTATAGGGACGCAATAATTCAGTTATCCCTACTTAATTTTCCTTGCGGATCACCCAAATTATTTCAGTGCTTCGAGGAAAGGAAATTGTAATTTAATTGAAGACCCTAAGAATTAAAGAGACTGGCTCTCTACGGGTATAGATCTAAGAATAAGGAGACACACATAGTAAGATAATTACCAAAAGAGCTTTATTAGGTACGCACCATAATGAAGAGACTAGCATCGAACAAAAAAAGTTGGTAGGTAGTAGAAGTAGTTGGAGCTTAATCTTAAGCCTGTTTTTGGTGCCCATATTATCGTCTATTGTACTCCCTTTAGACAGGTTGCCCCGTTGTGCGTTAATAAAAGAAAACTGCCCCGGTATAATACGTCGTATCTTTTCTCTCTTTAGCACTACATGTTGCACTAAAGTTTAAAATATTTGTTGCTACCTCATGACGAACCGTTATTATAATATTGAAGAATTAATAATTAAAAACACTTGATTTTCTTTATTTGTTTTGATCCACTATAGATTATTATTTAACTAAAGTCTATGCGCTTTTCGGCTATACAGCCATCATAAGGACTAATCTACAAACAACAAGAAACAAATTATTTATATGATTTAGCGGTGTTTACCTACAATAGATATATTCTGAGAAATGAAGTAAATAAAATAGGTAATACGTCAAAGACCTTTGTACCTACCTGCGAATAATTCTTAGTATAAGGTCTTTGATGTATTACTTATCTTATTTACTTCATTTTTCAAAACATATCTTTGTAAACCTCTTGTTGTTGGTAGATTATTCCTAATGATGGCTGTATAGTCAAAATGCGCATAAACTTTACTTAAATAAAATCTAGTGTATCAATAATTATTATTCCTCAATAACGTCAAAATGTCGTTGAGGATGTACCTTTGAAATTTGACGATACCCTAATACTCAAAACCCATTAAAATTGAAAGTTTTAAGAAAAATTAAGTTATTTTAAACTTAGTATAGTGATTATGTAAAGAAGTACATATTCAAAATAATAAGGGCTGATAATAATTATTCTATATTCATGATTTCTTAGCAATAATTTTGTAGTGGGAATTCCATGCTAAAACACGTCACAAATAAATTAATAGAGCATTTTCTTAGGAATACCATTCTAAAACACGTAACAAATAAATTAATTAACAGCATTTTCTTAAAGATCTTTGAAACGACTTTAAAACCTACTTAAATAACTTTGAAATTTAATGATTTAATTATCTACGTTATTTTCTCGAGTACCAAATTCGAAACGTGCACATTACAACCTGCTAAAGTTTGTTTGAATTGATTTGTTTTATCTCATGTGCATGTGGTAATTAATCTGACACGTTTTTGTTCGTTAGCAAATAAATCTACATTATACGAGTATATTTACAAAGTTAATATGTAATAAAATTCCTGTTTTTTGAGGGTCACAAAAAGGCTGGTGGTTGATTATCATCGAACTAAACTACCGCAGATAATATTGTAGTTTAACCTGAATTTAAAAATAATTACAAATTTATGAAAACCTACATTTTTCTTGAAATGCCAGATTTAATGACCCAATTAATAGATCAAAAGCTGTACTTGATTGCAAATTTGAATAAGCGTATTGCTTACATAGATCAGATAAAAATTTCTTGTAATTCGCAAATAGAGTATACTATCGATCTACAATACATCGTCTAAGAGACATAGAGACAAAATAAATTTTATCTGACATTAAAATATTATTAAAAGATTTCTGCAAAAAAAACCAAAGACAGGGATTTTCCTAATGATGAGCATTAAAATCTGTGTAGCCTCAACTCACCATTTTGCCTAAATAATCATGAATGTATTGCACTCCGAAGGACGTAGGTTGCCCACCTCTGAACTAATATCATGCTTGCCCAGTTCCTGACTGTACTGTATTTTAAACGATGTATCAATGCGATTTAATTACACAGAGCTTGCGTCTGAGCTATACCATAAACTATTTCTATTTCTCCCTCGTTAATATTGATTGATTCGGTTAACTTAAAATTTTTGAGGTACAGATCCCCAACGTTTGAATTTTGATTGAAATTGTAAAATAATCTCATCGTCTGTTCACTTTTTAAATACGAATAAAGATTAGAATACAGGGGTCTTATTCAGATTCGGGTGAGTCGTCGCTAGTCACCTAAATTTTTTGAGAAGTAGGTGTTCTCGATGCAGGAGTGATAAGAAAATGAATAACCAATATTTCGCACAAGATTAAACTGAGAAGGAAAATGGTGTAATCGTGCATGATAACATAAACGTCTTCGCCTATTTGTTACTCATATTATGTAACACGACTACATCGAGAACAGCTACCACTCAAAAATTTTAGGTGATTAGCGAGAACTCACTAGTCATCCGAATTTGAATAAGACCTTAGATGGCCCTTGACTTATACCAGGAATACGTTCCTAAAAAATTAACAATTCATTTACATATTTAGTTTGCAGCACTTTCTTGTAACAGCAAACTTTTCATTAATACATAAATATAATTATCCTGGTTGTCTGCATTTCTAATACAAATATCCATGATTACATTTTCAATGATTTATTTAGAGAAAATTAACAAAAATTAAATTCGAATTATAATCGTAATAATTTCCGGTAAAATCTACGCATGTTAAAATATATATAATTTACAACACAGCGTGTCCTCGCTGTGATGCAAACAGAGTGCAAAAATAATAAATAAAAACATTTCGTTATAATCGCACATAATAAATAATTAATTAATTAACTTACTATGAAATACAATTTTATTATTTCGTAAAAAAACTGATTTCACTTAAAATCGGAGACAAATTCAATTAATTCATTAACAAGAATTGATTAACTAACGACTAAAATATAAATAAAAATTAAGTTGTGTAACAGTAACAGTATGTTTCTTGCTTCAAATCAACAATTAGTTGTGAGATAAAAAGTTGGTTGTAGTGCTCGATTAAAAAACTGAATTGAATACATTCGAATTATACATGGCATGATTATCATCCACATTTAATTGTACTATAAAATATATTGCACATATAATTTATAGATTAATAAATATAAATTAAACTATTACTACTACTGATTTATCAAAAAAGAAAGTTATTGTTCATCATCAAAAAATATTATACAATTTGTTAGTAAAATAGTTGCATGCGTCTTGTATTTGCATTGCAATCACTTTCCTAACGGAGCTACGTATGTTATTCCAGTAATCTTTGCTAATTCACATTCAAAATGCGAAGATGAAAGCAATGTGAAAAATTGAGAAAAGAAATGATTCAGTAATACATATATATGTTTTAGGAAGTTTAGCGAAAAAATACCTTTTTGTTTTCTTTTCTTATTTTTTGTTTTGTTAAATTTGTATTACAAAATCACATCTTTATCGTTTATTATTAAGCTAAAATAATATTAATTATCACATTTACCTTTATATACAACTATAATTATTATTAATTTATAAGAAATGTATGTTTTTTGTTTTGTTTTTTCGAAAGCCCTTACTAATATTTTCTTTATAACGATAGCAATTTATTTACAATCAATAATAAGAATATTCAATTCAATAAGCATGTGCTAATCAGGCCGGTAAATAGGAATTTTTGGTAAAAATTCTATAAGAATAACGTATTCCATCATCGACGATGAATCGCAATGCTGTTTCGATAAACGCCAATGTAATCCCAATTTATGATACAGGTAGCTGTTCTCCCATTCCAATAATTTGTTTAACGAGTGCTGCGTCTAAAACAAAATCGAAGTTAATAATTAAGTCATATTTCATAAGTACAGAATTGTGCATTTAGATATTAAACATTTTCTACTTTGACATTTTATATTAAAAACTTGTTTAATTATCAGATATTTTGTTAGAAAACATTTATTCATATTACATAACAAATTAAATAAAAGTTTATTTGATGAGAAATAATTAAATATAAAATAGGAAAATAACAGCGATGAATAGTTGAAATATAGGAACGAATAATGGATGTTAAATAATGAAAGTCCCTAAAACCCAGGTTCCCAACAGGTGTTGCGCGGAATACATAAATACTTATTTTTGTAGACAAAATTAGTCAGGGGTCTTACTCAGATTTGAGCGAGTGTGAGTTGTCACTGGTCACCTAAAATTTTTGATGTGTTCATTCAATAGGCAAATTAACCTACTAGAGTTTTCTAACAAATTTTATACATATTTCCGTTGGTACATGATGCGTACGTCAATAAGTAAGTAGCACTCTTTCATATGATTATTGTCCGATTTTCAACGAAATTGTGTTGACTATCTTTATAAGCGTATGTGAGTATTATGTACACTCCGTACAATCACAATCGTAACTACTTCAACGAGGTTTTTTGCTGCTTAGGTGCAATGCCACGTGCCAAGAAACAATCAAAATAGTGGATTTCACTCGGTTATAGTGCCCTCAAGTAAGCTAAGACTGTGTCATCGGCTAGAAAGGAAAAGATGGGCGAATTTGGCAAAAAAATGAGAGTAATTCCTTGAAAGATTACCAATAAATTGAATGACCCACGTATACTACTAATATTGACTATTAGAAAAAAAGTTAATTTTACAATATTTCACAAATCTTATTATTTTTCGAGATATTTTCACTATAAGTCTTTGAATAACTGTTTTATGTTGCTATTTTCATATAAACTTTATTCAAAATTGCCTGGATAATGTAAAATATCAACAAAAATTCTTAGTTCTCCGTTGAAATTGCAATTGTTTTTATTATTTTTTAGTCATTTAAATTGTTTTAGAAATCCATTAATACATATATCATATAAAGAATTTTGTTTGCGTGAGAACTGATTAATCATTTTCACATTGCTTATTATGAGTAAACTTGTTTTGTTATACGCCTGAAACGAATTAAGATGGTATACCGAGGTTCAACTGGACGTTCAAATTTTAATTTCATCATAGAAAGTAATAAAGTTGAGCTGTTGATAACGTTGCAGCTTGTTTATTTACTATATTATCTACAATATAATAACAAAATATATAACAAAATAACAAATGACGCTTTGCCATTATTATTATTTAATGCATTAATTGTCATCAAAATTATATTATTTTTTATATTTTAATAAGGCCATTTGTAATTGCGTAAAATAATTGCAGTTTTATTTCTTCTAATAGATAACACCAATAAAAAGTTTTTTCTTGCACCTGCCAAACAAAATTAACCTCAAAACAAAAATTGAGTTCAATTGCATATGCTCGAAATTGAAAACTAGCAATTATCGGCCGAAATGAGATCTTTGGCATTTTATTAATAGCTCGCTAGTATTAGCTAGAAATTTGAGTAACATTGCAACATTAAAATCATTATATTTCAATTAATCTGTGCGTAATTGAGATTAGCAGCGTTTTCTCAATTTTCAATAACAAAACAAACCGCACAATCTGGAAATAACTTGATTTGCAAACATACATAAATCCACTGATAATTACATTAGCAATTAACATGGACTTTTTATATGATGTTGTGTACAGAATGAAAAATCAAATAGAATTGCATAATTGTATATTGAATTAAATGTATTGCAAAGTTAAAAAAAATTAAATAAAAAAATAGCGAAATTAGTTTGTTTATTTTTTAATTTAGATATGGGCAAATTAAAAGCTAACTAACATATGTATACCTCAGTTTACAGAAAATAAAACGCACCTTTTTCTTTAATAAATGCCCGCAAAATTAAGGTGTTTATACTCAAAGTTAACCCTTTACTGCATATTTTTTTTGATTGACTTCAATTCAATATGTTATTTATTGCGCATGCGGAACATCTAAAAAAATATTTAATATTTTCCGAAAAATACGTAAATAAGTTCAAAGCATGGTATACGGTAAGGAGTTCATACAAAAAGTTTAAGTGTTTGTTATAAAATTCCCGTAAGTCTTTAAAATGACCATAAATACGATGCCTTAGCTAACCTATCTACAGATCTAAATACATTTTCATCTAGTTTTACAATCTAATAATAAAAATGGCATTTTGTTTAAATTTAGTTGCGTCTTAAAGTTCGTAAATAATCAATATATTTGAAAAACTAGTGTTGATAGATATGTGATGACCGCATGAAACAGAAAATTGCGAGTATATTAGGCTATTAATGTAAGTTCCTTAAATTTCATGACTATTTTACTGATTAGATTATTTTACGCAAGTTATCTATAGAAAGAATTTAGTAAAATACCAATACGAATTGTTTAGCGTAATATAGTAAATGAATTCGACTTGATAATGAAATAAAAAATGCATACCCTTTTACTGAGACAAATAACTGGCCACAGTGAGCATCCTAACGTGCAACAGCAGCACAAACAGCCGCAGAAAAGCCATTTAACATTCACTGGCAATGTTTTCTTCAATACACTGTTGATGCGTAGGACTGTCTCTCTGAACTCCTCAGGAGCAACGCGTGAGACCAAACCGCTTGGAAATTCGGTGCTAAATCGGTTACTCAGTCCAAACCTAAAATCGTGTGCTACGATGATCGGACGGTCGCAAAATGCACAAGGAAACTTACACTGTCATGTTGCCAGCCCCGCGTATAGTGACTGGATCTGGAACGAGATTAACATCTGTACGTTCGACTTCTTCCGAAATTTCCTCTTCGTCCTCATAATAAATTGCATCAAAGCCTTCCATGAAACAGAGTGAATTGCTTGATAGGTCGAAATTAAATTGCTGGAGTGTAAGCCCAATTGCTCATTGATATTATAAATTTATACCTGTCAAATAATTATGTAAATAATTATTTCGTTTTTCGATGCATTCGTCGCTAGATGCACACACTTACAATCATCAACGTGATAATAATCGAATTGTTAAATGTATTTTACCTCAGCTTATAGTTCGGTCTTTCCATCATCTAGAAATAATAACAAAACCCACATTAAGTCTTAAATAAAATGAACAAACCGTAGAATTTCTCACAACTGTAGAAATACATCACGTGATCATCGTTAGCATAAATACGCGCGCGCCCCCTACGAATCGATACCGAAATCATGCAGGCGAAAGGAAAATATGAATTTTAATGAGTGCAAGCGACATAGCAATATGTTTTTGCTTACAGGAATCTACACGCGAAATGATTTTCAACCTACGGTAAGTCAAACGACGAACGTTTCATTTTGTTCACGCATGCGATCTGCAGCCAAAACACACACTGTCAGAAAACAAAACGTTATTATTGCTAAATGCGCTTAAAAAATTAATAAATCTTTTCAGTTTGTACCACATTGTGATATTGCCATCGGCACAATGATTACAATTGATTTCTGCTATTTTATTTCCCGATAAAGTGGTGCTATACTGTCAGCTGATCACAACATGTGATCACAACAACAACAGTAATTAGAGTGAATAAATGAGCTAGGTGGAAATATGGATAAGAATTTTAAGATATTTCACGAAACGTACGACCGTTCGCCCGAGAACATCTACCATTTCGATGAGATTGCCGACTGTGAGAGAGAGGTTAGAAATAAAATTGCGTTTGTTTACAAAATTACCTGACCAACTGTTTATTTTAGTATCCGCCGTGTTTTACATGCAATGGATTTTACGGGCCAAGTTACGAGGATCCAATATGCCAAGTTTGCCATAATTTCCTGTTTACGAACATAACGCCGTGTAACGACTACCAAACAGTATTACCAGAAGTATGTGTTGTTTTTTTGCTGATTCACACGATGCGACACTTTGTATGCACTCATATGTTGGCTTTAATGCATTTGCAACTCTATTATGATATTACGTGGCTATCTAAATACAATTTATGTTGTAATTCATCTGCATACAATTTGATTTTCACACTTGTAACAATGTTTGCTCAAAATTTAATATTTCAATCAAGCGTGGTATGGAATTTCCATTAAATTGATTGAAATCACTAAAATGATGCAATATTTACAATTACGAGGCAAAAATATTAGTATATTATTTTGATGAAGCTGTAAATGAGTTTTCGATAGGATTTGTAAGGTATTAAGCCTAATGAAAAAAGTTGTAATGAAAGTGTCGTATCGCATTTGGAACTGATTAATAATTTGAAGTTAATCGTAGGATACAGATGATGAGGATTCGGGTAATGATGAACCCGAGGAAGACAATGAACGTTCGGATGGCTTAGAAATATCTGGCAATGAAGCCATGGTAAACGTTCAGCAAAATAATGCGCTTGACAATCGCCTGCGTGAAGTCGATATCGAACAATTACCTCCAGAAGGTAAACAATTCAATGTAGACAAAGTCGAAAGTAAACTGATTTATCATTTTGTTGTTTTAGTTATGATGTTAACCTTTTCCTACTTGGATGATTTGTCCATGTGGGCCGCTGCAAAAGTAAATTCACGATGGCGAGAGATAATCATGCGAAAAGTGACAACACAGCAATATTGGGAGAATATCGTCAAGACGCGATGGCCGTTATTCGATGTGGTCGGCCCGGTGAACAATTGGTTTGAAGTAAATCATCCATCATCACACCACCCCATCCGCATGAAATCTGATGTAATCTGTTTTAGGTGTATTCATCGCTAGTTAAAAGCAGTTGTTGTTTGAAATGTCTGCGACAAATCGCGTCGAAAAAGCTATTGCCCCAGGAAGTATCCAACTGGCGATTTCGACGACTGGCGACCGAACTAAAAGCGCTCAAAACGGATCCGCCAGACGGCATTAAAGCGAATCCGCTCGATAAAATGTATTGCCATTGGATTGCGACGATGAAAGGGCCAGAAGGCAGTCCGTATGAGGGCGGCATATTCTTCTTATACATTCATATACCGTACACATATCCCATGACACCGCCGATGGTGCGATTTATTACGAAGATATACCATCCGAATATTTCTCGGCATGGCGATATTGGAATCGACTCGATATTAAATAATTGGTCGTTAGCATTAACGATATGCAAGGTTCTCATTTCGATACAATCGTTACTCACAGATCCTGTTTGTGAGGTACGTACTGCTTTTACTTGCTTTATCCATAAATTAATAGCTAGAAAATGACATTTTAATGATAAATTCTGTTTGGATGTGTAATTGTTTAAGTTGGAACATTAGAAAATCATTAAATGTGAGTCACGACGATTAATACAATTCGCGAGGATAAGAATCCTATTTCTTTATGCAATGAATAATAAAACGGTGACTCGAATGGCCTATTCATAATCGTAGCAAATTTACAGAACTATAATTCTTTTAAAATATCCACAATTAACTTCGTTAGCTCGCCTCACAAAGACTAATAATTTAAGACGATATCTGAACATTACCATTATGAATTTTTTAAAAGTCAAAATGATAATAAAAATAATTTAATACAATTATCAATTCGCATTATGTTTGTAACCATAGATTAATCTATCAAGGTGGAAAAAATTGTACATTGTTGCCGGGACTTGATGACAATGTCTACTGTTAACGTTCTTTTTTTGGATATAGATTTGCTACCCTGATGATGTGTGGAATTAACTAAATACATAAAGTTTCCTACCCGAAACGTCGATTTCGTTCCCAAGTATAAGAAGTTTCATTTGCCCAGTTCACTGTGGGTTCACATACATACTATCGTGTTATACATCTAAAAATTAGGTACAATAGTCGTCAGCTAAAAATAATTTATTGCAAAATAAATATATGTAATGTTATATGGATATTGATTAGATGATTTATGCAAACATTAATTTAATTATTTTTGCTTGCTGAATTACAAAATTGCTGCAATGGTTCTAAAGTTATAACAATTCTCCTCGCCATGATTTGATAAATGCACTTATGTAATGCTCACTGACATAATGAATTTTTTTATGTAAAAATGAAACAAAATAATTTATTGCAATTAAGTGCATTGTTGTTATATGGATATCGATTAGATGATTTATGTAAACATTAATTTAATTATTTTTTGTTATTGAATTTCAAAATTGCTGCAATGATTGTGAAAACGCAATTGAAAAATGATTCAATTTTATTGTTTATTTCATAATTTATTAAATTTCGGTTGAATAAAAATTTTTAATTGGCGACGAAAGGGTAGGTGCAGTAAAGTGTTTTATAACAATTTAATTGAATACATGAACAATAATTTGCAACAATAATTTATTATTTTTATAGTTGAAGGAGAAAAACAATAATATGTAGTAGTAGGTAACGTACACGTAAATAAATACGAATGTGTAAACAATTACAATACATAATGTCTTTTTGCAAAATCGTAATAACAATGCGAACATACGATTAGTTTTTGATCAAATTTTCAACATTTTGTTGAAAATGAGTTTGTGTGTATGTGTGTGAGTGAGTAACAATATAATGAACTCGTTAACAACATAAATATATTTTATTTCTTTGTGTTTGTGAATAGGAGCGATTCCATGCGGGAGAATTAATTTTGATAAAAATGTCGCGTTATTGAACGAACGATCGAACGAATTTGAATGTGTCAACTATTTGGAAATGTTTATTTTCGTTCTCGCAATGCTTCTCAACACGTGTTCTGCACGAAATACCTTGCGGCGTAAAAATGTTAAGAATTTACGGTATTGAAATGGCGAACTTTATAAATTTTGTGAATAATTGAATTCGAGCGATAATATTTGCTAAATTGACATATACCTAAAAATGATTTTAGCAATTATTGAAATTGATTTATTTATACTGGGTGATTCCATAAGTTCGTGCCCGATTTGCGCGTTGCCAGAAACATTCCTTTTTAACTCTGCTGTTATCAATTTTATGATCATATTATTTACTGACAGTGAACTACAGGTGCATTAAGTCAACATAGGCTTAAAAAAAAGTTCACTTAAATGAAGTGTGCAGGGTTAGTATTCAAAATGGAAAATGATAAGTTGATAATGTCATATTATACGAACTTAAAAACGGAATGAGAGTTGGTACTGCTACAAAAAATATTAAAGACGTTTTATTTGGATCGTGCACTTGCTCTAAGGATAGTTGAAAAGTGGTTTGGTCGATTTTGAAATGGCGATTTTAATTAAAACGATCAAATTTGCTCTGAGTTGAGTTTGTTCCGTTCTGTCAGAATGTGCGGAACCCATATATCGAGTTTCGAAATATAGTCAGATTTTTTTAAATGGCGAAATGCTGTCGATATCGACAATTAACTTCTCAGCAATCTCTTAAGTCGAAATTCTTGGATTACTATTCACCAAATCACGGATACAGTCATTATTAATGCCGAAAGGTCGCGTAGAGCGAGGTTGATCATTTAAACTGAAATCACTATTTCCAAATCGACCAAAACACTTTTTAACTGTTTTTGGAGATCCAAATAAACGTCTTTATTATTTTTTGTAGCAGTACCAACAATCACTTCTTTTTTAAATTCGGATAATATGACATGTCGCATATGCTACTTATCATTTTCTATTTTGAATACTAACCCTGCACACAATTTAATTTAAGTTAACTTTTTTTAAAGCATATGTTGACTCACTGGATCTGTAGTTCACTGTCAGTAAATAATATGATCATAAAATTGATAACAGCACAGTCAAAAAGGAATGTTTCTGGCAACGCGCAAATCGGGCACGAACTTATGGAATCGCTCAATATAATCATAATGAATTTTGATAGATTTGCGT
>JARJDW010023848.1:0-11193 GCA_030264715.1 Adinopsis sp. GC000173 | reverse complement strand
AACAACGTTCGTCTATTAAAAATTACAATGATGTGAAATGCAATTTTTGGAATTCCCCAACGTGTATAGATATGGTATGATTTATTTATAAATGAAATTTATACACCTTAAAGTGTTTATTCTTCATCTCGTGTTCGTTTTTTTTTTTCGTATAGTTGCGTATAAAAATGGTCTCCTCGTATGACGTTCCCACAGTTTGAAACCGTATATAGGAATGAAATGCCGCACATATAAATCAGTATCGATTTCTAATAGATTGATGCCAATGATCAAAAGCCCGCCGTTGCTGTAACCATGGATTAAAACCATGTTAAATAACTAATCTTACTAAACGCGGGTGTCAATTTGATTTATTTTTTCATCCACGTTTCGCCTCGCTCGTCCAGTTATAATTACACCAACGAATACACACGAAACATCAAACATCTCGTTAGAGATCAAGACAAACATAAAATATTGGCGTTTTGGTATAATAAGATTTCCTCACTTTTCAACGTTCAGATTACATCGGAGAGGAGAAAATATACTATTAATGCGGCAGCGCGCGCGGCGCGGGATGGAGGAGCGAAGTAAAAAAGCCGGACAGGCTAAACGTTCAAATTACTAATGAGCGTACATGTGTAGTGATATCTACTGGCAGTTTGTTTAAAAATATCTTTTTGTCAATGACGTTATCGCTTTAAAACACGATGTAAATTATTAAAATGAGGAGAGGAAAAAGGAGTTAAACGCCGCGATGTTGAGTAATTACAACATGAGTTGTTTTTTTTCTCCTTCTTCTTTTCATTCGTATAATTTTTGGTTAAATTATTTCATCAACGACACATATTTCGTATGATGAAAGCTTTCAGTGTGTATAAATTCCTTTTTCAGTCGTATTTATACACACACAAACATTATCTCAGCCATCATAAATTAAAGGATTATATAATTGTTGTGATTCTTTCCAGATAGGTAGTGGATAGGTATGTTGAATGTTTGTATTTTTGTGTTAAACGTTAGTTGCATTTACAGTTATAGATTTTGCACTCTTGGCAATAACGTTTTAATATATTTCGATGGAATTCGTCTATTTTTGCAATAAGTTTTTAACATAGGTTTTACACTTTTTCCAACAATTTATTAATATTTGGTTGGAAATCCTGCCAAATTAGTCAAAAAGTTAGTATACAAACTATATTTTTAAAAGATGCGAATTCTTAACCTATTTTTTTTAAATCAGCTCTATAAAATATGATAAATGCCCTTTTTATTATTTTATTGTCAAATTTTCTTGCTACAGCTTTGATATTTAATTTGTGAGGATAGTAATTAATTATCTTTTAAAAACACCAAACATTATTCAGCTTTTTTAGCTAAGATTAACTAGAACTCCATCAAAATAATAAAAAGTTTCTCTATATTTTTAACAAATAATCATAATTTGTTACAATTTTAATGTTTTTTTTTATTAATTCACATACTATTCCACCTTTCCTTTCAGTTTTCCATGTTTTGTATAACAAATATTTAGTAATTGCTAATTTTCTCTGTGATTTTTAGCATGTACAGTTATAGATTGAAAAATCGTGCTAAATTAGATAAAAATTTAGTAGATAAACGTTTTATACTTTATCTGATTTGTGAGGATAGCAATTTTTTATTTTTTTTCTAATTCAACAAAAACGTTTTTTAATATCTGCAAATGTATGTAATTTGCAAATAATTATAATTTATCTTAATAATCATTATTACAATGCAGTTTTCACTTTTTTAACCAAAATTTATGAACAAACATAAACAGTTTAGCACTTTTTCTTAAATATTTGATGGAAAATAATGTTAAATTACAAAAGAAATTAGTGGTTAAACATTTTATCCATTATCTGATTTGTGAAGCTTATATTTTTCTTGAAGAAACCAATTTTTTTAAATTATTTTTCTTTAATTCAACAAAAGCGTTTTATAATATCTGCAAATATACGTAATTTGCGGTCAACATTGTTTGCAAATAATTATAATTTATCCTAACAATCATTATTAGCACATAGTTTTCACTTTTTAAACAAAAATTTATCTACAAATAAGAACAGTTATAGATTTTGCACTTTTTGATTCGATAAATATTTAGAAGGTATTTTATCTGATTTGTGAGGATAGTAATTTTTTAAAGATTCCAAACATTTTTGAAATGTCTTGTATAGCTAAATAAATTAATTAATAATTATAAGTACGATGTATATATATAAAAAGAGTAGTAAACGGTGATGTAATGTTATAAATAATGATTTATAACATCAAAATAGCGAGCAAAGCAATTAATTTGTATAGTATAGGTGAAAAGTCAAATGGCTTGACCTCAAACGTCGTGATAATCAATCAATAATTTGCTATTTGTTTATAAATATATAACTATATACAATATATATAGTATAGATAGGTAATGAGGCTGATGCCGATCATCAAAATAATTGCGCCAACATGATTATTCCCGCATCCATCTACATTTCATTTCGCATTTCGCGTTTCACAGCATCAAGTACAATATATACATGTATTCATTTGGATGCGCGTTTTTTATCTTATTTTGGAAGGTGGCCGCACAAAAAGGCGGTAATTAAAGATTGCAGAATCCGACCATCCGAAATCGCGTTCATGATGAATTGGCCAATTTTTATTCAACATAATACGGCGCTGATTTATAGGGTTTAATGACAGTAGCGGAGTCGGTAAGAGAATCACTTTCTACAATTTGATGAGCGGACATTATCGTCATTCATCACGGTGCTAATAACACACCTTGCCAATTATCAAATCGTAATCACTGTAATCGCATCGTAAATATTAAGAGAAGAAAAAAAAAACGGAAAAAATGAGCAGCAGCAGCAGCAGCAGTGCAAACGCACAGATTCGTTTAAGATATGGCCTTTATTGCCGGTATGCCGTTTCGCATAAATGGCGAACAGACATCACACCTGTCCTACCTTAATATGGGGCTGTAACCGTGCGATGACATCTCGGGAGGGTTGTTGTTGTTGCTGCTGATGCTGCTGCTGCTGCTACATCTCTTCCTGCATCGCCTTTATCGTTTAATACGCGCGCCGCTAAAAATAAACATACATATTGTGTTGTGCGCTGCTGCTGCAGTGCTTGCTCGGGCGCTCGCCGGCCGTTTCTGTTCCCCAACCAACCAACCAAACACTTGATAGAAAAGTGTGTTCTTTAAGGGTATATTGTATGCAAATAGAACAACATTCTTGCTACCGGTACGCGCAGTCGCGACACACTTGCACGATTTCAAAATGAGCAAAATTACTCTCTATAAAGATGGGCGTTTGATTTTACAATACGTGCGCGCCGATCTGCATACATACACACATACATATATATATTTCTTCGTTTCTTCTCCATCCACCGGTGCACACACAATGCAATTAAATCAACCGCAATTTATTATTATAAATTTATCAAAAAAAAAACTTAGTATAGGTATAGGGTATATATATTCATTCGCATTCACTCGAAACCGGTTGACGCTGAAAAAATCAACGAACGAAATTAGCAATACTACACATTGTTAGACGTATCATATACGTAACTCAAAGTGAATTCAATTCTTTTTTTTAAATCGCTAATCATATAAAAAGTATTCGAGGTTATTTATTTTATTTTGAACAATAAAGTTTTGTTTACTTTTTTCCTGAAATACGTTTTTTTAATGCTAATGAGGAATAATCACGCGCAATATAAGCGAATTTGTTAAATTTCCTAACTTTGTATAAAAAATTGATAAAATTCTTAAAATGCATTAAAAAGAAGGATAATTAGACTAATTAAAAATAATTTGATAAAACCATTAAATATGGATTTAGTTTTATTTAAATTTAGCTACAAAAATCTAAATACAAGCTTTTCAAAACTTAATTTTCTGAAATGAATAATAAATCGTCTAAAAAGTTGCTAAAAACACTAAAAAATAAAGATTTATCAATGCTGAACAAAATTGAAAATTTTGCGAATACTTAATAAACTTTTTTTGAAAGTAGTTCCATTAAAAGAATTGAATGTAAATGTTTTCTGTTTTTTTTGTGCGAAACGTTTATTCTATGGTGCATTGCTTTGTTTTGAGGAATCAATCGTCGTTCGCGGAGCAACAATCACCCAACCATTTTAAACGCACAATTTAATGACAATATATATAAAACGTAAAACGCAAACCGTTGAGAAAATCTCCGGTGTGTGTATGTTTGTGTGAGAGAAGAATTGTCTGCAGCTCGACCTTCCAGTACGTGCCGGACATATTGATCTCGGGGACGACGTGCATTCGTACCACCGTTTCCTATCCGCGCGACCCGGCGCACATAAATATTTAACGATAAGTAGAAGAGCAAAAGACGATGAAGAAGAAAAAGAAAAAAACAACTACAACACAACCAAAACGGCATTTTTATCCGCCGATTTCGCCATGGCGTTGTCGTCGTCGTTGTTGTTCTTGTTGTTGCTTAATCGATCATCATCGCGCTCGCTGTGCGTTCGTTAGCGCGCCACTAATTCGTAGACACAAATTTTTCAATCTCGCGCATGCATACGATGAGGAAGAAATAAGATTGATGCTTAATTGGAATTTCAAATGTGTGTGTTTTGATATCAGATAAGCGCACGACGAGAACGACGACGACACCACACGGACGGATTTTAATAGGTGCATCAGATCCATCTCTAATTGCATTCCTGTTCAGGTGTTCGTAATGAAATTGCTGCTGCCGGATTTTGAGAAAATGATAACGTATAAAAATTACATTTGCGCCCACGCTTATGTCACATATGAGAGAAAAAAAGAAGGAAGAAAAAATCGAGTCCCTATACTTATTTGATTTTGTGGTGAAACTCGTAAAACGTAACAAGTTCGGCTGAGATGCCGAGGAAAAAATATATAAAGAGGCATTTCGTTTTTCGACGTTGTAGTTGCGTGCTCATTAAGGGGCCATTATCACAACTTCATCTTCATATATATTTTAAGATGCTTAAAAGCTTGCGCGCGTGTGAGTACTTTTATCCAGTTTCATTTTCATTCAAATTAAATGTTAATTAAACAAACTAATTTTGCGCGCGCGCGCTCTCTCTTTCTTACTCGCTCATTCATTCCATTCACCCAAACGCACATCATGATTGATGCGCTATAGACGCGACGGATATAGAAAATTAAATCATCATCAAATAAACATTGACGCCGAGCGTGCCGAGCGCCGGCTTTATAAAATTATTATGTATATTTCGTTTTCATCCAACAAGCCAAGCAAAGCCAAGCTGTGTTGTTGTCCGCTTTTGCTCTCTTCACACACACACAACGAGAAATCGATTTATTAATCTGATTTTAAAATCAAATGATTGATTCCGGCCTGAATTCGTGTGAAACAAGTCGCGCGTAAAAATGCTTTTATTTTAATTAAAATTTAATTGCATTTTATGTTCCACGTTCTTCAGGGTGTAGAATATCACTCACAGCCATTCTGAAATAATTTAATTTAATTATCACCTTGACGCATAATTATGTATCAGCATTAATATTGTCGTTTCACTTACATTTTCTTAACTGAAAATGTTAATTATTATTGTAAGTATCAATTATTATACTCACCTTCGACATAAATTGTGCTTACAAATACGTTTTTTAATTTTTATTGTTGGACGTTCCATTTTTTTGGCAGAAATTTAGTAGTGTTCATCAATTTCTTAAGCAATTGCTAATCAAATTTAAAAATTACTACGAATTTGCTTGTATAATTAGTAATTTTCGTGTTCTTTAAGTAAAAATTAAACAAAAAACGCTTCCCGTTTAAATTTTTCGAGAAATTACTGAAATTATTTCTATTTTTACTACCTTTATTAAGTTTTTAGGCTAAAACATAGTTTTCTACACAATTATAATTACTTAAAGTTGTTAAAAATTAATAGTCATTTTAATTACTAACGCAATTTAATCCTGAAACTGAAAAAAACTTGAGAAAAATTGCAGATAATTAGAAACGATCTTGTTTATAGAAAAAAATTGAAATGTTATGAAAACTGTTAAAATTAATTGAATGTAGGTGATTGATTTGTGAGCGCAAAGCGATTTTCGGTTGATGTCGCGCCGAATATAAAACGCAAGCAATTTGATAAATTTATGATATGATAAAGTCATGCCATTGCTGTGTTGTGTGTTTTTTCGTCGTCGCTGCACTGCTGCCCGGCCGGCCCGGCTTTTTTTCCTCCGCACTCCGATCTCGCAAATAATTACGCGGCACCGCGTTGTTTTATTCAACACGCGTGCTATATTTTGTGACAATCATTTCGTCGTCGTCCTCGTCGTCCAGCAGCAACCTGCGATTTCATTCCTCTCGTTTCGCATCGTTCGGGGCGCAGCGCGCATATTACGCCAGCGAGCGGTTAATCGTCGTCGCGCGCTCTTTTTTTTCACGTCATTTTGGAAGAAATTTTTTAAATTAGCATTAAATGCCACTCAAAATTTAGCACAGAGATTTTCATAAGAAAAAGTTGATATTGATGGATGGAGACAGCGAAATGGTGAATGAGCGCGCGCGTATTTCATTATGTGCGGCGTAAGAAAAAAAATCAGCCCAGACGGGACACTGGTCTTATTACATCAACAGCGCATTGCCGAGTCGAGCAAAAAAACAACACAAAACACACTCACACATACACATACGCAACTTTCTTATTAATTTTTCGACAGTGTGCAATAATGTTATTTACAATAATAATTTCTTATTATTTAAGCTGACAGTGTGTCATTTTCTGTCTGTGTGTGTTTACGCCGTTGCGATATTAATTCTCATTAAAACTGAGTTATTTCCACTACTTTGCGTATAAATTGCTTTTTTCGTTTTCAGTTCAGTGTTTTTTCGGGGCGATGATGGGTTTGCGTTAAAATTGGAATTCGCGGCTGGTTGATGATTAAAATTGAAAGCTTGCAACATTGTTTGCATAATTTAGCGCATACGACAATTTAATGCGCCATTGACATTTTATAGTCAATCAATTTTTATTGTGTATAGTAGGTACACAATTTCACACTAAAACAAATTAAAATTTATATAAGTTTGCCTACTTAATTGTTAGTAGGCTTTCTACATGTTTAATAATTATTTTGCAATAAGCAAATTGTCTTTTTTTGCGCTCAGAGATCTAATGTTATTTTTGGAATTTATGGCCTTGTGTCTAAATCGCTCACTTTTTGCACTTGCTATATAAATGACTATTTTAATAAACAGTATAATTTTACTAAATATCAAGAATTCGAAATGTATTTTTGTGTTTACATGTTAAAAAGTCCAATATATTGAAGAGTTTTCTTATTTTTTGTTCTTATATATTAAAGATGATGCTATGATGCAGCAAAATATATGAGGGATGATTATTAATATAAATTTTTATTGCCTCGTGTCTAAATGAAACATTTTTTTTTGTATTAATTTCCTTAAAAGATTTTCTCAGTGAAAGTAAAATAATAAAATGCTAACATTTCCCTGCCATAAATATAAAAAATTGTTTAACTTACTGTAATAAGTACTTTAAAATGAGTGATGAGATAATGCAAGAAATGCAAGTGTTGATAATTTTTTAAGCGCTAATTAATTGTGCAATTTAATTAAAAAATATGTAATTTAATTACCGCGCTCGGAAATAGTTTTATTTTTTTCTTCTTCTTTATTATAAAATAAAATCTAGATTAATTTACCGAAAGAAACCAAACCAAAAAAAAAAGTGTTTAATATTCGCCTGCTTTAATATATTAATGACATTTTATAGTAATTAACAACATTAAGATAAAAAATGCTGCTGACATGCGGCGACGATAATTATATATGATTATTGCATTTTGTAATAAACGCAATTTTTCAGTTTTAATTAAACGTCCGAATGATAATATTTATCTTTTCGTCTGCTCGCTGTGGCTGGTTGCGAAACGCAATTGTCATTTGCAATTTGGGCTACACAATACTATCCTCCTCAACAACAACAACAACAACACAAGCGAAAAAGAAAAGATTAATTTAATTTTTACACGGTTGATTGTTTGAGCGCGCGCGCGCGCTCACGCAAGCGAGCGCGTTTTTTCAGCGCGCACGATGATGATTAATCTTGAAGGTGTTATGAGTTATGTGCGGTGACATTTCAACTTGAAAATGCACGAGATAGGAGGAGGTGGCACCACACACACCACCAGGCAGGCGAGCGATGGATGGAGTCGATTCAAATTTCACAAACAAATAAATCATTTGCTTAATTTCATACGAAATTAATTTTCGGTGGAAAAGCGAATTTGATATTTACATTAATTTTTTGTTTTTTTTTTTTGATGAAACGACATAAGGCGTTGTGTTGTTGTTGTTGGTGCTGTTCGTGCGCTTATCTTGTCGCGACAAAAACCTGTACCATGCGTTAAAATTTTGACTGCTTCAAAACGATATTCATTTAATGACTTTATTTATTTAAAGTTTTTGTCATAGTTTTTATATAAAATATATTTTCATTTTTAATGCAACCAATTATTTTTTAGCAGCGCCAAGTTTCTCAAACATTCACTTTTTGATGGATTTTTCTTTGATTTTTGACATTTTCCATTAAATCATTTAACGCTTTTCATCATTCTTCAAATCTCCTTCACACATAGTAAAATGCATCAAAACTTGATTGTTTGGTAAACATGGCGATACTAAAAACTAATTAGGCGCACTAAAAATAAAAATATTTTGTAACATTTACCGTGCTACCAATTTTATTTCTTAAGAGTGCTAAAATATACTTTGGCACATAATCGCTGATAAAGCAAACGACGCCTCTGAGTAGTGTTGTAAGTATTTTGCTTTGCGTGTTTTGAAGCAAAACATCTTGTTACACGATAATTGTGTGTAAGAAATCATATATTATATAAAATTAAAAATACAAAATGATCTCGTTTTCTATTAATTTAATTAATAACCTGCTTTGACGTCGGTGATAAACTGCCGATTCGAAATCGTATAACGATCGTCGATTAATAATTAAATAAATTAGCTTCGCGGAATCGCGCATTATACATACTTACAGGACGTTTCTTTGGCGTGTCTAGCAAATGCAATGCAAATGCGCATCGATTGTGTACTATGTAGGTACAGTGTGGAAAAACAATTGCTGAAAGCAATCTGCACACACACACACACAAGCGGAAGAACATCATGCACACACACACAACACAACACACAACGGCAACAAAGTTGCGCCGCAGTGCACCCCCGCTGCGACCAGCAACCAAGCGGCATTTTACAACAGCACGCGGCTACCATTCCGCGCTACTACCATATATACACCACTTGTCACCCGCGAGCTGCCGCCTAGACGGGTCATGGGTCAGCTTAGACATGTTTTGATAATGGGATTGTCGTCGCGATCGCTTGCGAAAACGACAGCGCCTTTTTTTGCCCATATACGTATCGCACGCTTCAATCTAAATTAAAACCAATTTTTTGTTGTGTGCTTCTTTCCTGTGTGATGGCTTTCTCGCTTGCTCTCGGCCGCTCAGCGAAAAAAAAAACGCAACGGGCGATCGTAAATCGTCGAGATTTATCACCGATTTTTGCCACGCGGCTTATTAATGGAAATACGATTGTGTAACATTGCCATACATTTTTGAAGTGAACTTAATTTGATTATTCAAATTGCTGCAAAAAAGTTGGCCAAATCTACAGTACAGTTTACGATTTCTTGAGATTCACAATAACATTTTCCTTCAAGCTAGAAAGTTGACAAAGCATTCAAAATTTAGTAATTAAATATCTAGATTTTGATAAAAAACTGACTTGCAAGTTAACCAAATTTTGTTAAAAATCGAATTATAATCAAATTTTTTGAAATAGAAATCTCATAAATGTAGTTACCTTTGGCTGAGAATTTTTTAAATATTTTTAACACTCGTTTAAACTTCCTTAAAATTTTAAAGAAAATTGGTTCAAAAATGTTAAAAATATAAAAAATTATTATTGGGGCAGTTTTTCAAACTTTTCGTTTAGGTCAAAAATTCAATAAAAACACATATCTACTTCTAAAATATCAAAATTAAAAAAAAAATCAAAATTTATTATTTTTTTTTTATTTTCAATTTAATATTATTTTTATTGCATAAAAAGTGATTAAAACTGGTTAAATCTAGTAAAAAATGTTTCAATTAAGAAAGATTGTTTTATGCGATAATTTTTAATTTTATGATTTTGAAGGAATTTTGATAGGAAACGATTAGATTTTCCGTGAAAATTGGTTTTGCCGTGCTGCTGTGAATATGTGTTTGGCAATAACCATTTGTTTGTGTCGATGTACGATGGCCATAAAAATGGCACGTCCGTCGGTTATTTATTGGTGAAAATCAAACAAGCACTAGTTAGATCCACATTGGCGATTACAAATGGGCACAAAACCGTATAAATATAAAATCGGCCGTTAACGATTGCGAACAGCGAAACGACGACAAAGCGCTGCTGCTGCTGCTGCTGCTGCAAAAAACCGTCCATTTTCAACGACATTCTTTTACTTAGTATGTGTGACAAATTGTCGCCGAGTCATGTTAGATCGGCTGTTATGATAATATTAGGGCCTTAATTGCGTTTACGACACCTAGATCGTTCTACAAATGTAAGACGAGTGCGTGCGCGCTGTGAATTCGCGATTACGCTTACCCTACCTGACGCACATACAAAGCCCCAAATCATGCCGGCTATGGTATTTGGTTCACACTGGGAAAAATCATTGTATGTGCATTTCTTAATTGCATCTCATTACCGCGACGAATTAATCATACGTTGCTGTTTATGCCCGCTTCTGGCTGGAGCGAATTAGCTCCGTCTCTTATAGTTTTCAATTAGCCATTTCAGCGAGGCAATAAACGTTTTGCTTTCATTCTCAAGCTAATTTCTACATCCAATATTAACATTAAACTGTATTTTAATCTAACTTTTATACTAGATTTCTATTTTATGTACTTTTTGCAAACAAACAATTATCATCAACAATATTTGCCACTTAAATTGAAGAAAAATAGAAAATTTTATTACTTATATTAAATTTACATGATGCTTAGTTAATTGAAAAGTTAAATGCCATTTTATATTATAATTTTTTACACGTTTTACAGGCAGAAAAATTGTTGAAAAAGCTGACAGAAAATCACATATTTTATAT
>JARJDW010023847.1:0-16100 GCA_030264715.1 Adinopsis sp. GC000173 | reverse complement strand
CAATTATTATCAAAAAAAACATGTAATATGATAATTTTGCGTTCATTAGTCCAGTACATTATGTTTCTGATAACAAATTCCTTCTAAGTTTAATAATTTATAGGAAAAACTGAAAAGGAACAGAGGTATATATATTGATAAAATTATTTAATTAGTAGCATTAAAATATCCTGATTTATTACAAATCTTTAGATAAATTTGCCTTTTTGAGAATAAGAAGTGTTTAAATTAAATTCAATAATAAAAATAATTTGCAATATGAAAAATTGCAAAAATAAAATAGATTTTGGAAGCGCCGGGCATCCATCCCGTTTATGCGACGGCATTTATTTACTTGCAATGTTTAACGTAGTACTATTATTAAGGTATAAATTGAGTATTAATATTAATATTTAAATCTGTATTATGATACCAATAAAGTTGGGTAATTTAAAAAAAAAAATGGACAAAAAAAGATTTTGGAGGCGCGGGGCATCGATCCCCGTACCTCTCGCATGCTAAGCGAGCGCTCTACCATCTGAGCTACGCCCCCTGATAATAAAGTAAATATCAGGAAAATTTAACAATTTTTTAATGCTCTACTTTGAAACAAAAACCAGTTAAACACCTTTTTACGGCTGCGTTTATTCAGTACCATGTGTATTGTACTACTATTATTAAATTATAAAATCTGTATTAATGGAGTTATAATTAATATTTTAATGTACATTATGATATTATTAAGATTGTGTAATTATTAAAAAAAAAAAAAAAATAAGGGAAAAAAGAATTTGGAGGCGCGGGGCATCGATCCCCGTACCTCTCGCATGCTAAGCGAGCGCTCTACCATCTGAGCTACGCCCCCTGATATTAAACAAAAAATCAGTAAAATTTAACAATTGTTAATTGTTCTACTTTTGAGGCGAAACCAGTTACACACCTTTTTTACTGTTTTACCAAAAATGCTTTGTATGCAACCAAACTTACTTTCACATTTTGTCACTACAATTTATTTTTGTAGAGTTAAAAATTGTGGTATGTAATATGAATGGAATTTAACAATATGTTTATCAATCGCATAGTTATAATTAATAGTAATAATTAATATTGTTTATCGATGTTTCATTGAAGTATTTCTAGTTATCAAATGTGTTAATATATCTAAAGACGCCTGGAGTGAGAACGCGAAAGAATAATCAACCGAATAACATATAGCTATATCGTTATTATATACGTATACCAGAAGCAGCCCGTTGCAAGCAACGGCAATTCTTAGGCCTGTTTTGTAAGCAAGGGAAAGTTAGGCATATATTTAGGGAGTGATATTTATAACGACTAAGTAACTAATTTGCGCCCTTGATATTCGTGTTGGAAAATTGCAACCTCAAATAACTCATACTCACTAAATTGTTTGAATAGACTATTGCCTTCGATTTTATGCATTAACCAACATTGGAAATTAGAAACATACGTATAGTAACTAATTAAATCGAACTTACGCAATCATTATCAATTTTTCAAATTTAATTGACACGCCAATTTGAATGACATCTGATTGGAATAAACATATTGTCATGATGACGACATACTCTTTGATGACGACATAAACAAAATTGTCATGACGACGATGCCGAGAATCCGGACACCTACTCATTCATACATATATATAGAGACATACTTATATATAGAGATGTATATATTTTGCTTACTACTAATTTATATGTACGGGAATTAATAACAGCAATAATTATTGATTTTGTTGTTTATTTCATTTTAGCATAGTGTAAAGTTATTGTGATTTAATATTTAGTAGGTTTAGCAATTTTCTGTATCAAATATAAGACGCTACAATTCAACAATGCATTTTTACAATGCGTTATATTTTATTTCGGTGTATATGTATTTTGTTTATTAAAGAATTATATATTTTTGCGGCAAAATATTAATTGATAACGATATCGTTTTCTTTAACAATTATACGATTTTCTTGAATATAATTGAAATTGAAAATACAGAGGTTTGTTGTTTAACATGTGACGTGTTTTGTGTTTAAAATATTAATACAATAAGGCAGCGCGAGTATTTGCATTTCAAACATTTACAATTTATGCCTTTATATGTGAATGTGACTAATTTATAATTTAAATTATGAGTAATTACTAAGTTCAAATTTCGTTATTCGGGAGAAATGAAAAATTTGGTTCAAGTTTATCATGGAAATTCAATCTATTAATTAATTTTCATTGATGCTTTGATGAATGCTTGTGTAAATGATCAAATAGGGTCTTAGTTATATATACGATGAAGCTCTAGCAATAGTTTAGTGGAATGTGCAGGAAATTAGATAGAAAGGGTACCAACAAATCACACAACTGGTAGAGCTTTTACTACCGTTCAGTGAAGGAACCAGTTTGTCTGTTACATCCCTAGGGAATTACTGCAACCACTGATTACTAGATAAATAATAGATGAATAGTTTACAAGGAGTATAAACGCACAAAGAGAGGAAGACTTGCTGTGTTCACAAACTATTTCAAGTGTGAAAATTGCATTGTGTACTGACAGTTGCCAGATTCAACTTAATTAATCATGCTCTTTGCATTTTCACTTGATTCATTTTATAGTTTTGATATGTTATACAATTTCTAAATGACATTTAATAATCTTTTCTTAATATTAAACCAGATCCAAAAATCGATATTTGACCGATATCGACCACAGGGGGCGTAGCTCAGATGGTAGAGCGCTCGCTTAGCATGCGAGAGGTACCGGGATCGATGCCCGGCGCCTCCAAGACTACTTTTTTTAAATTTAAAATATTATTTGCACCCGCTAACATTTTTTATTAACAATTACAAGTAATACGATTTTGCATATTTATGTTAAAGTTAATTATAAAATATTAATTGCTTAACAATCTCAAATATAGAAAAAGTCCTTTTTGTTGCAATGTTATTATAATTTATGTTTAATGAATATTAAAAATGAAATTACTATACGCTGTTTTATTGAAATTAATTTTATATTTTTTTGAGTGCATATTTAATTGACAAGTAAGTTTTATATGATAGATGCATATTATATATTTTGCCATAGTATAAAAGTTAAAATAGATTTTATTAAAAATTGGTATGCATTAACTTGCATATTTAGAATTGATCAAGCGAAAAAATGTAGGAAAAATACATGTCTGGGCTACGCTTTTAACGAAGACATAGAGAAATAATAAAAATTGCGTCAATTTTATGTATTCGTATAATTTATTTATGTGGCAAAAATTTATATGGTTAGCGTTACATGCAAATATAAAGAATGGCACCGACAGCGAACAACAACCACGAACCGTACAGTAACGACGACAATAAAAAACACAACGTATTGAAATGTGCATGAAAATGCAGTCTTAGAAAGAATAATGGCACTTTAATTAATCACTGTTGCATTGGCAATGAATGGTTGGTTGGTAACCCTTTGCAAAAGGTTTGAATGGTGCTCGGACATTGATATATTATGGGATTGATGATATCGCGATACGTCAGCCCCTGGTCGTTTGAATTGTTGTGCTCGTTGTATATGTATTTCTCAACCTGCATTTGAACAAACACATTAAATGTGTAAATACTTTTCTTTCACGCTGTTATATTTCAACATGCACTCAATTACGCGTTCGTCGTGTCTTTATGATTAAATGCGCACATGTATAGCAATTTGTGTATGTGTGTGCGTGTATTTGGGTGTATGTAGATGTGTGTTTTTGTGTATTTTATTTTCGTTAATAATGAAAGCGCACAATGCTGGGGGATCATTTTAAGCGTCGCATCAAATTCCCCAATGTTACAGGATATTTCACAGATTAATTAGACTTATAATGGGCTTGAATTCAATTACAATGAATATCGATTGATGAAACGATTAATTTCGAGGAGAGTTTTTGTTATTTGCATTATTATTAAATCTATATTCTTATTCTCGATTTCGGATTAATGAAACGATAATCTTTCTATGGGAATAGTAACACACGTCGTGTTTGCATGATATGAAAAAGTCGTAAATGACCAATTAAATAATCTATTTTATGCTACACATAGTAGCTAATCAATAAATTGCTTTTACTTATTTTTTAATTCGCTCTAGACAATATGTAATATAAAAAACTTTAGTTACTAATGTTTATATAGATTACACACTTCCAACTTTATTCTAACTCTTTAAACATTCTGTATGTCTTTGGAACTCTAATTAAATTCTATTTGTACAATACCCGATTTCGCAAATAAAACTTTTAAAGCTATACAAAATTAATTATAAACAACATTTTTAATATGATAAATTGAGTTTCCTTTGATCTTACACAATTTTTCTTTAAAAAAAAATTTTTACTCGAATTTAACGAATCGCGGACATCTTAAAATTGTTTCGCGGAACATCAGTTGAGAAACGCGAATGTCGCACACACAAGCGTATTGGGATTTTGTTTACTTTCTCACTTGAATTGGTTTTCATAGATGATAAAAAGCAAAACAAAAATTGTATTGACCTGCGACATATTGCACGTTTATCTATTAATTTTGTTATCTCAATAAACGTTTTGGCTTTTGGAACAAAAGTAGCGGAAAGCAATGTCAAAAACGATTTGGCCGTTTTCAATCAAATGACACAAGCTAGGTGGTCGGCTATACAGTAATAGGGGTTGGGCGATAACAGAATTATTTTCTTTTGAAAGATGCATTAAAGATTTCATTTTTTCCATTAAAAAAAAATACATTCAGGAATATTTTAAACAGAGAAGTATGTCAAAAAGGCATACATTCAGACACCATCTGACCTAATCTAGGACTATTTACTTAAGAGGTTTTATATCCTTGATTTTGTTTTAAAATAATATAATTTAAATCTGAAAGTATTTATATTTACTCGTATTAAAACGAAGTTTGTTAAATCAAATATTCAACTAGTTTTTTATTGTGTCTGCACACACCATCATTCTTTAACTTTCACGCACAGTCTTATGCATAAATGAATTAAAACTACCTTTAACATTTTAGCAGTTTTTATTTTTCTATAAATGTGGTTTATTCTATTATGCATTCCATAAAATGTGCTGCTTAACTAAAAAAATATTCGTCAGTTTATGATCGATTAGATTATCGTAGTCATATAATTAATATTGCGATTCGATAAATATTCGGCGTTTTTTACGAATTTAGAATTTGTATCCAGTCATCATTTTTCTTTTCAATATTAAATTGAAAGAGTTATTTGATTATTATAGGTCTTGAAATTACGTTAAAGAAATGCATTACATGCAATTTTATACGCAAATTAAATTTTTATTCTTGTTCTATTTTTATTCGGAAATTACAAGATGTGGATTTAAATGTTATTATGGCGTAGCAATTTTATGTAAATTTACTATTTTATTACCAGAAAATACTCCCAACCATGATCAGTTGCATTAAGTTAATTAAAAAGTATTAATAATTTTTACTCATTAAATCATAAGTTATTTTGCCTGTATATTTATTATTAGTGTTAATTAACGTAGGTACGTCATTTTCTAGTTGAATTAACACAATTTAAAATCTAGCTGCGGTATTTTCGAAAAATAAAAATTGAAAATTTTATATGCTTATATTTATGGTAAAATTTCGCTAGCAACTAATTATATATAATTAGTGTAAATGAAGGAATTTATAGATTCCTATTGGATTATGCATCTAATTAGTTGCTTATTTATTGAAATAATCTTTTAGAAAAAGGCATTCCTAATGGAGTCATTTTCAACGTTATTGCGCTTGTAATTACAATCATTACTGAAATATTTTCTTGTTACTGTATTGCGGCTTAATAAATCGCTGCTTTTTCGTAGTTGGAATAATAATAACACTCTGCTTGTTGCTTTCGTTAATTAAGATTGCATGCGCGTCCACTGTTAAATTATTGTTTTTTTGAACATATTTATGAATAAATTAGTAATAAATAATGATTACATCAGCATGTAATAATATTTATAGAAAACAATTAGTTTAAATAATTGAGGAAGGAATGAGCGTGTGGTTATTTTTGAAAATTTCAATTAAAAATATCATGCAGCGTCGGGAATTTTCATACATATACATAAATGCATTTTTATTAAAATTACATATAAAATTGACATGATAATAATCTTACGAAATAGGAGTCGTAATTTATTATTGTAGGTATCGTATAATAAGAATTTGTTGTTTGTAATATTGGTTGCATATATTCTGATACCATGCAATGAATATAAATGCGAAATGCTTTTATTTCGTTTGCTAAAAGCGTTATTTATTTGGCTTATTTTTAATACAAATTTTAAATGCAAATATACTTTTTATATTAAATGTTGAATGATTAATGATGAAAATCAGTGTGATGCAGATGTTTACGTAAAACGTTCTGGGATTTCAGATACTTTATAATTTGTATATCTTTATATTCTATGACATGCAGAATATGATTTATTTACTTTACCAAATAAAATCTTTAATAGATGATGATTAGATTTTTTATTCTTTCTTGCTATGTCACTTGGATGAGTAATAAGTTTGCCTCATTTATTTTTCTTGTATTATAATGGCGAAGTGAATGCACAAGTACAGTCTAATTTTTGTCAATTTAGAATGTTGATAAAAATTGTTCATTGATATAAATTCGATTATTTCCAATTTCATTGATATTAATGCAAATCAAATTAAATTTACTAACGTTTAATTTCGATAAGAATTTATACAACAAATTATCGTATACGTGAATTTGTACTCGCAACAATAAAAATTTATGATGAATCAAATGGAACACACGTATTTATATAAAATCAATACTGCTGAGTAACACTATATTAAACTGAAGAAAATTGTCTTAAGTCGCATGTGTTCTTACAGTATATCAATTGCGGTTTTAGGTCAAAGAATCGAGTACTACTTCCTTTTTACGTAATGTGCTGGCTGATAATAGTATTTCTACCCCTACGTCAACTGTATTATTGTAATAATTGTGTATTTATGCAAGCAGTTTAACTAAAGCTGATTAATTCGGTGGGTGATAATATTATATTAGCAATTTATGTTCTGATTTCTGGAAGGAAAAATATAGCACTAATATTAATATATTGCCATTTGCAGAAAAGTCCTCAAACATTTTTTATTAGTCAGCATTTCGTTAGTGACCTGATTATTAATATATGGTTTAAGCCTTAAGTAAGTTTTTCCTTAAACTTCTACTTTCCATTTCTAGGTGTTTATCAAAAATAGAATATAAACTTAAACTAATTAGACACCTGCGTTTTAGACATCAACTAAAGCTGTTAAAATTAGTGCATGAGAATATTATTTTAGCAATTTGTGTTTCGATTTCTAGAAGCAAAAAGATAGCTCTAATATAAATAGGTAACATTCGCGGAAAAATCCGCAAACAACTATTGTTAGCCAGTATTTCGTCAATAACGTGAATATTAATAACATTAAATGGTTGGAAGGATTCAGTTATCACTAATTCAAAAGTAACCTTTTCTTTAAACTTTTACTTCGCATTTTTACGTGTTTATCAAAATTAGAATTTAAAATTAAACTAACAACAATCGTTTCAGACATCAACATTTATGTGAGATTTTAGATGTGCTTTTTAGTATTTAGTTCATTAAGTTAATCATGGACTTTAGAATAATTTAATTGACACATTTTATATAAATAATTGAAATTACTAATGAGGTTAAGATATTCGTTTTTATGTTTATTACAATGAATTGCTTTAAGTATTTACTTTCAATTAATTCTCAAATATCTAATAATAAATACCCTAATTTTAACAGTCGTATTATTAAAGTGTTTATTAAAACATACTATTCATTTCTAATATGGAAGAAAAGCTGTTTTGCTATTCCACGTTATCTAAACTTTAATTGATATTATTAATATTTAATTTGAAATTGAATTTCAAACTGAACTTATGTGGAATTATTTTAATAATTACAGTAGGTAATGTAAATTAATATTTAAAATTTTCAATAAGTCTAATAATGTACAAGTATGATTTTGACTTTACATTACATTACATTCTTATAAATTAAAAATGTATTTTCAACTGGTATATAATCTAAATTGAGCATTCAAATGCATTTTATTGATTGAAAATTTCAATATAAAAATTGATTTGGTCCGTCTAGGTTGAAATGGTATTCGTATTTATATAACATTAATATTAGTGAAGAACTTCCTTTTCCTATCTGATTGCATATTCATTCAACATGATAATAAATGTAGTTTAGATTTATATTTCTTCACAATTCCGATAAAATAAAACGAACAAGCGTATAAAATGCACACCGCACAACTTTATATTTCCAAGCAAGTGCACAGTAGCAATTAGAGATGAAATTATGATAACTTTAAATAATACAAGTTGAAAAAAAAGATAGAATAAAGTAAAATAAAACGATGCAAGGAAATACTTTAACGATCTGTTTATGGTGTGCGCCGAGATTGATATTAATCTTCATAGCCGCCGGTTGAAATGTAAATCAGAGAGAATGAAAATGTATTCACTCTCTCAGAACTACGGTCCCCTTTTATAAGCACAAATAAAAAATATATATCATGTGTTGGTCACATCTGCGTACGTAATGATTGATTGCATGCCAACAAAGGTGTCGAAGATATTCTAAAGCGAAACAAGATCAAAAAAGCGATATATCGTTGCTTTTTTGTTATTATTTTTATATTGCGATATATAATGGACGGGTCTCGTCTCATCCCATTGTTTACTCTTTTAATATCGCAATGGAATATTTGATATGACAGGTTGATATGTCTTAGTGTCGCATCATATTAGTCCATCCACTTTACACAATGGACGTATTTTTATGATGTAATTTTAACTATAGAAATAGTGGCAGGCCGATTATTTATATTAGTGAATGTAGACTACGACTCGACTTCGATATTGGTAAAAAGCGAGTTTATCGGTGACAGGGCTTTCCTGTCACATTGATGGATACCTGTACGGAATTATGAATTTCAATTGCAATATCACGCAGGTGATCCCAACTGGTTGGAATGGAAATTGCACATTTGCATGTTGCATATTTTGCTGTCGCTATCGCGTTATGACTTTGACTAAGTGGACGTTCAGTCCCGGTCGGTTTGGAATATTTGGTCGCAATTTCGTGCAACATTTGTTGCCGTCCGAACTCGTTTTAAAATTTCATTTTGCGCGCTTGAATGTATATATGGGCGAGCATTCACCATACAGGACGTTTAATTAATGCCACTCTGTCGCTCTTTTTTTATTCACTACTATATATATGCATTTGCACCGCAAAATGCTATTTTAATTGATTTTTGTTGCAGAAGAAGAAGAAGGAAGAGGTGCTGATAAAAAGGCGTAAAACCAATTACTACGAGGCCAAGGAAGAGTTACGTAGATTGGTTAAAAAAATTGACAAATTCAAAGTAAGTTTTGGCTAATTATTTTCATCTTAACAAGATTAAATAAGCTGCCCATTTTGAAAGTGACCTGAGTAATTTTCAATATTTTGCTGTCTAATTGTTCATTATTTTAATAGGAATAGTAAATATTAATACTGCAACATATTCCCATTATTATTTCATTACTTTATTTATCTCCTTTAATAGCTTAATTTAAACGTGTGTGAACGTAGGTCACTTTTTAACCAGACGTCTCAAATTTATTTACGTTTTACTAATTATTTATACATTGTAAACGTTGGCTATAAAATTAAAGTATGTAATTTGCATGAAATTATAATGCATATTAATATTTAATATTTTAACATACGCATAATTATTAGTTTTTTTAACATATTAGGCAAATATTACTATCTACATATATGTATACAATCGTAACATTTCGCTATTTGAATGGGTTCCATTGAATTCAACAAATTAAATACCATTATTACAATTGTAATTATAAATCTGTTTCTGTTGCAGCATATCGTATATATGAATAGGTTAAATGACAAAGAAGCGGTTTTAGTTCAAATAAAGCCTGAAATATTCGTAGAGAATTTACCACCATCACAGTTTAAAGAAAAAAAATTCGGTGCAAAATAATGAAGGAATATATTGTTTTTCCAGCGAGCGAGTGTTTTATTTAAATCATTAATCACTTTATTCCTTTAGATTCCAATTAAAACGTCGAATAGAGATACCCGTTCGGGGTAGTTTGATTCAAACAATGTTAATATGTTAATGAAGGTGGTATCCAATCTGCATAATTCGAGTATCTGTTTAATAATGGTAAAGTCTTGAAGTGTTGGTAAACCATCAAGTTCACAATACCCAATTTACAAGTGCTAGTAGGGAACGGCTCATGTTTAATGGAGTTGAGGGGGTTTTGTTAGAGGAGACAGTGTGGGACCGCAGCTTCACTCTTACAACTACTACTATAGACTACTACTACATTTGCATCTGCCGGACGGACGTTCCCGTTGGGAGATTTATTAGTAGAGCACATTCGCGAATACGTTCCGTGCATTCTACCCAAAAGAGGAAATTCATTTCATTACTGCTACACGTTACATTGCTTTTTTTCTAGCCGTAAGTCTTTTCTAAAAGTTTGCAATTAAAACGTTCGGATATGTTTCGCATCATGAAATATCCAAATAGATTTTGTTTGCGAGACGGAAAAGATGGAAATGCATGTCAATTCTGCTTTGTCAATATGTTTATTTATATATAAATAAAACAAATGTGAAATGGAGAACGTTGTGCTGGTGGTGGCAGTAGTATTGTGCATATTTCAGAACATAGTTGAAATATGTTTGGGATTATCTTGTGGCAGATTTAGATGTTGAAATGTATACAAAAGTTGCTTGATAAAAATTCATTACACAATGGAATAGACGTTGTAGGAAGAATAAATAGGTTTTAATCCTTGCACGGTTCGCTGTTTTAATCCTTTGTTCAGTTAATCTGTTTTGAATTATCTTTTGACCACGATGTTGGAGACACACGTACTGGTCTGGTACATACATACTACTATAAAATATATGAAATTTAAAATGATTTATTCGCAACCATATGCTGTATTATGCTGCCATACGCCAAAACGACTTTTACCCGCGACTTTACTCTATGTTTTGTTGTCTAAACCAGACATGAATATTTAATTTGCCATTTATAATGTATAATATGATTATAATGGTGAGTATCTAAAGCATTTTACACTCGTCTATCAACTAAAAGGAAAAAACCGTCTAACATCACTTGTCAGCTATACAAACATATCTCTTCTACACAAATGTGCGATTTCTCATGTTGTTTGCGTATTTCATTCTCTTATCCAAGAAAAATGTAATTGTAACTGTTGATAGGATCAGAATCAGGTGGTTCCATCGTATGTTTTGGACTTGTATAGAGCGGACCCATTATTTCTAAATTACATTCACGTTTGGAACTCCTCCAACCTATTTCACCTGCAAACAAATATACCAAAACATAAAAACAACATCATCATTACGGGATTTCGTTTTGGTGTAACCACCCACAGCTTCACTAATAACATCCGCTCGAAATTACAATTGAATAGCATTAAAGACGATAATTCGCATAATAGCATGTGACAAGAACTAAGTTGTTTGGAAAGTTTAAATAACAAAACAGAACAAGTTGAGTAAGCGACGGAATAAACAAAACAAAACACACAAAAAAATAATTACAAATTGTTTGTGCTGTTAAATATTCCAAGGCACTTTAATGAATACTGCATTTGTTATATAAATTCAAACTGTAAATAGAACTTAGTTGTTGTAATTAATAAAAAATAGCTTTCCAATTTGCCGAGTTAATCAAAAAACAGAATTTTAATGTTTTTTACCTCTCGCCAGGCATGGTTTTCAATTTAAAATGCGCACACAGTAAGCTAGTTACGCGGCTCACTCGCAAAAATATTCATTTTACGTTGGTACGAAATTCTGCTGCTGCTTTTCAGCGTTCACACATATACAAACAGAGTGCACAAAAAACAAGTTTATTACAGACGCAATTATTTTGCAGCAGCATCTTAAATTTTGGTTATACATTTTAGTTTTCAGCCATAATATTCGGATGTAGTTATAAATAAGACAGCCTGTGCGGCAATTACATCTGTGGCTGTATATTAATTAGGGAAATGTTTCGCGAATACATAATTAGAGAAGCTCTGCACGGTCTGTGCTGGCGACAGGTGAGAATGATTCACACGCA
This sequence comes from Adinopsis sp. GC000173, assembly GCA_030264715.1. Classification (NCBI taxonomy): domain Eukaryota; kingdom Metazoa; phylum Arthropoda; class Insecta; order Coleoptera; family Staphylinidae; genus Adinopsis; species Adinopsis sp. GC000173. The sequence goes on along the minus strand of JARJDW010023847.1, from coordinate 3,894 downwards.
ACATTATTGCATAAATGTGGATGATGCTGATTTGCAACTTTGCAAGATGCAGCTAAAATACACGTACAGTTGCAACACAAACGGACACTGACCGTGAACTTCAAATGTATTAAAAGCAACTCGTTCTTTAATATAGGAAGATTATTATTTATTTCCTATAAACTACTTGTATTTTTCACCATGGGGTTACTTTGCTTCAAATCTTAAAACATTATTAATAAAATCTATAATATAATAAGTTTGCTAAAAAAATTATATTGCAAAAATAATAGATTACTACGCGTACGTAATATGTTTTAAAGTCGGGCCAAGGAAGTTTAATAAATAATTTTATTCGTGATTTTAATTACTTTTCTGTGACATTTGCGTTTTTTAATTAGCGCTTATAAAATGTGCTCTAAAACGTTTGCAATTACAAACCCGATGAAATATTTGCGAATTTAAAATGCAATGTATCAAATGCGTTTTATTTTAATACATATTATTTATAGCTATAATAATGTAAAAATTGTCAAAACACTTGCGATTAGTTACAAATATCAAATTAATTGATAATTATTTTTAAATTTAAAAATATTGATGAAATTTTATCGATTAGAAACTACGGATAGAAGCAAGATAGGTATTTGAAATATTTGCAATATGATGATAGTAAACATTTTTTGATGATATGAATTTCACAAATTAAAACAGCCACCCGTCTACTAAACAATATTTTCTTGTTTTAATAAATCTCATCACTATTCAAAAGAATAGTTACTTTAGGCCAGTATATATAGATAATTTTATGTAAATTCTTCATACCACTCAAATAACAAACAAAAACTTCTATTCACCCACACCTTGACTTACGCGCTTTAGAAATTATTCTGGGATACTTTTGTTATATTTATTTATAACGAACGAAGGATTCAGATGTGCAGTGAAACCAATTTTGCATTTACATTGTGGCAAAATGTTATTTTTCAGTTATTGCAGTCACAGGTAAATTAGATGGACTTGATAATAATGAATTTTCAATTCCTACTTTTCTTTAGCATATAATTATCAATAAAAATATTTTTGTTTACTTTCTACAATTTTACAACAATTAAACGTTTTTATTATTAATATTATTATACATGAATATAAAATCAATTGTAACGCGAGTAATAACTATAATATTCGGAATAATAGTTTGAGACTATCCATTAATATTCTTTTAGATTGTTATTAGTTGGTCCTATTAGAACTGCTGAACTGCTCGACAATTGATTTATATCATACTAGTAGTTTCCATTGAACCTTGCCATAATTCGTTATGCAAGTCATGGCTCGCTAAGCGGGTAATTTTTGCTGAAAGGGGGATGTCGGTGTGCTTGTTTAATTTCCGTAGATATTCTTACATACAATTCACTTAAAAGTCCTTTAATTTTTTGAAAACTTTTCTTACATACAATCGGTTAAAAATCTATTAAAAATCTGCAACGCGATAGTTTAAAGGTTTGATTCTGGTTAATTAGGTTAACATTTGCAATAAATGATAAAATCACACTTTTTGAAATATTTTTTGGAGAATACGAATTTAAGTCAACCAAATATTGCGTTGCACTAGCTAGATTTTCGATAAATGCGATTGCCATTTAGGTCAAGTCTTCATTATAAAATATGCAAAAACCGTATTAAACGTACTAGATTTCGCTCACTCAGTAAATTTCAGCGCTATAAAAGTATCCTATTTGTTCAACACTGCAGTTTTATTTTGATAATATTTTTGCAAATTTAATGAATTTGGTCATGCAATTAAATGCAAATTTACTGATTAAAGTCAATAATATCCTCCTTCTAGTTATTTTTATATACAGCCGATTTAAAAAAAAGAAGTAAATTACATATACAGATATCTACTGAAATTATGCATGTCCGCTGAAATTCCCCCATTGATTTGTTTCGCTTGGTAGGCGAGTCACTTTGTTATACGAGATTTTCGCGGTAAGGGATTTGATTGTATTTGATTGTTGTTAGGAGTTTAGTTTACTATTTCAATGAAAAATAAAACATTTTAAGAATTGTATTTGTAAAACCCGTTAAAATGGTTGTATTGTGACATTGCGATTTAATTTAGAATTGTGAAATTGTTGTAGAAACTTTCTGTTTTACAATATAACAAAAAGGTATTGTGTGCTTTAAATGTGCATTATACCTAGCCGCAAACAGTATCCTTTTTTAATTCACGCTTGTTTTTGGTGACTTCTTGGTCTGGAGCATTACGTGCTTGAACTTACAGCTATTCATTAACTCTCTTCCACCTAATTAAAATAAGTGATGCAGTTTTGTGGTTGAATGGAAACTGTATATGATTACATAAATTGCAACCGTAGCACATTGTACGCGATGAGACCAACATAAATCCTCCTTAACCGACAGTTTTCTGTATTTATATTATACTTTTTTGCGCTTAATTTTGAGCTTAATGTTATTAAAGAGAGAGTGCGAATGGGAAGCTGTCGACGAAACTGAAAGATTTATTGAGGCAAGGTAAGGAACACTTCGCTTATCTAGAAATATAATATTTATTTCGAATGCTTTGCTACTGCTGTTGCTGTTGCCATTGCTGTTGGCTATATAAGCTTTCAGGTTTGTGGAATTTATTTATGCGCATCTACATAAAATACATTTTTCACTTATTTTTCATACCAGATCTGCAAATAATAAAACTGTATAACAGTTAGTCACCAAAAGCAACAAGAATATTGTATCGTATACGTATAAAACCAGTGTCATATTGGATTTTCTCCACTAAATCCTTCTATGAACATCTATGAACAAAATATAGTTTATATTAAAAATATAAATTTACTGCGAGTTAATGCATTAACTTTTCAATTTGCTGCAAGTTTTTTTTTCTCTGTCAGAAAGTTTTTAATTAATTAATGCAAAGATCAGTTGGGTTTAATAAATCATTGCAGCGTTGAAAATCTAAAAAACAAAATTGCATATACATAATTAAATACGAAAAAAATTAATAGCTTTATATCATTAATTAAATTATAAAAATGTGCAAAAACATTCAAAACTTACCATCATCATTTAATATTGCTAATTATACTTTATAATTGAATTTGGTGTGTGTATTTTACAGATTTTGTGGATTAAATTAAAACAAAAAATAGAGCAAAATTGTAAAATGTATAAAAAAATTAATGTAGCTATCCTTTTTATGTAATAAGTTTTACACGTTTTTATTATTTTATTTTATTGCTAGAATGATATTATAATCTAGTTTCCCCTCAAGTGCATTAATAAAACTTTTATGTTACAATACATCTGGTTTTTGAAACTAAATATTTTACTTTTAAAATGTTTCCGGAGCTGTTAGTGCGAAATAAAAAAGCGTAAGAAAAATGGAACGAAACAACACAAGACGACGAAGACTTTTCAAAGCGGCGAATAAAGGTCAGAACAATTTTATGATATTGTCTTGAAAACTTCTAAGACACATTATAGTCTGTTAATTGTATCTGGTCGTCTATTTAAACTTTTATCATTATGGCTCCTTTTTTAACATATTCCAGCTGAAAAAAAGGGAGCGAGGATAAATGAATATAAATTGCGCCAACAGAATATAGTTGAGTTTTGGTCATAATGAATTCAGCAAGCAAGTGATTTTTGGGGGGAATTAAATCGGCTTTAATCCGATTGTAGTAGCTGCATTTGTAGATCGGGAAAATACTAGTTTCCTCCGTGATAAGCAAAATCTGAAACATCAATAATAATAGGATAATAGGATAATAATAGGGAGGATATTCCCTCCTTGGACTTTGTAAACATCTCATCATTCATTTTTCTGATTGACGTACTAGCTAAAGTCCGAAAAATAAAACTGGTAATAGTAATTATACTTTAAAATATGTT